>OY757187.1:68621704-68855092 GCA_963583895.1 Melanophora roralis
ACGGAGTCTTGGTATAAAAAACTGGCGTTTTAACAACAGCCTCAGGAGTATTATAAGCTGAAGGTTCATGGTGATACTGAGCGTTATGGCCAGGAGTGTGATGAGCTGGAGTTGAATGAGCAGTGGCAATTATCTTATGGCTACTAATGGGCTCACGATGAACAACAGCAACAAATCCATTAACATCATCAGCAGTATACTTGACAGTACGACGGAAGCCATCAGCATCAGTTAAAGAATATTCTCCATGAACAACATCACCATCGCGAGTTTCGGTTTGACTCTTAGAATCACCCGAAACATCATCGTGAACTTCGTAGGCAAAGTTATATTTAGGATGAGGATCATTGGAATATTCGTCATGGGCAGCATGGCTTTTTTGCAAAAGGTTGTGATGTTCAGGCTCAGATATAACGTGATGGTAAAGACTGTTTGGATGTTCTAAATTAATGTGTTGAGGTATTTGGATAATACCAGCATTAGCAGCTATTATGAGCGTCAAGGTGACAATAAACTAAAAATATAAAAATTAATTAATAATTAGGAAAGCAGTGATTGCGTTTATCTAGTTAAGTAGGTGGCAGCATTTTTAAGAACCAATGGTTTCATTTATGTATGTTAATATAAAATATTAAAAATTCAGAAGTGATTATCCTGGCTTAATATTAATAAAATGTTGAATTCAGTAAAATTTGTAGTTCTTAATTAGCAAATTTTTACAATTATCTCTGCAAACCATATTTTGAATTTAAAATAAATTTTTAAAAAAAATTAACTCAAACAAAGTAATATTAGCCCAAGTGCGCTTTTTTTTTGCAAAAATACAAAAACAAATTATTGCAGTATATCGACTTTTTTTATACAAAACCCAATATCTTTATTCAAAATGTAATTTATTTTTTTATTGCCATAAAAACAGTCTGGGTTTATGTAGGTAACATTACATTATTTATAATAAACGCCAAAGTTTCAATTAAAAACTCAACAAATTGTAGGCAACTTAATCAAGCACACTTACCTTGAAGGTCATTCTTGCAAAAAAGTTGATAGAGTATTTCAAAAACGAAAAAAAAGTTAAAAATTTAACAAATTATTTATCCTAACACTTTGAGGTACGTGATTAAAATAACAATTCTTTCCAAATGTACCTTTGCTTTTATACCTTAAAAACTCACATTAATCGTAATGGTGGTTTGTATATGAAGGTAGCTTGGATGAATTACTGAATGAAATTGCTGGATAAATTACTACACTTTCAGCTGTGTGCTCATTATGCGCTTAATGTTATTTTTAGTATTATCTGTTTAACTGTGATTTTTTTTTAAATTTTTTGTAAAGTTATATTCAAATTATTATTTCTTATGAAAAAAGCATAAAAAAATAATACCAAATACAACAATAACCATTTAAAATTCACACATAATAGCTAATTTGAAATTAATACTGAATAAAAAAATAGCAAAATCAATAAACATAAAACTGGTAGACACCCACAGGTCAGGTACCCATGTCAATATCTGCAGACTTTAATTCATCAAACACTTTATAGTTTAGCTTATAAATGTTTTTGTTTATTACCGCAAGTGTTATGCGGTAACATGCTAACACAAATTCATGTACATGTTATAAAAAAAAATATTCAGTACGTTGAACAACGCATATAAATTAATTTAATATTAAATTAAAAGCTTAGGCACAAGTGAGAGAAATGAAACGGGGAATGAAAACATAAGACTTAAGCGATAAACTTGAAAAGTCTTATTGAACACAAATTGACTTAATTGTTGGTTGGTGGTTTAATTTATTTAATGTGCAAGTTTTGTGTCATTGTTTTTTTTGTTTTTTGCTTAGAAGGCACTTTTCATAAGTAGGCTTATTATTTTGTACCATTTTTCAAAAAAATGCACTTACACATACAGATAAATTTATATACGAACACAGTCAAAAGTATGTTTATTATTCGAAAGTGCATAGACAGCTTGTCGTTATCTCTCAAAATATCAAAATGCTGCATACAGATGCTTAAACAAAAATACAAGACTGGCTTATATACACATTTTTACAATTATATGTATGTTGATAAGTGCATTTTAATTTATTTAAATTTACTTAATGATAACTAATTTGATGTATTTTATGTCATAAATGAATTTTAAATCTAACTTGACAAGAATTTAATGGTCCAAAATTTACAAATGTGTATTTTTACATTACAAAGTGTTGATGCCAGCTTGAATATTCAAAATTTATATATTAATTTTTGTTTTTAATTAGGAGTAAATCCATACACATAAAAGCTTATGTGAGCATTTAAAAAAAAAAAAAAATAAAAAAAATTTACGTTTACAAACATATTTCAAAAAGTAATTTGCTTTAAAAGATAATTCCTTTGTACGCTTAGTACTGGTTTAATATCCAAACTGACATACATATATTGTTCAACGCAGGTTGTTGAATTATCTGTGTTTTAATAGGTCACATAACTACTGTTTATAGAACAACTGACAGAATATCTTGACTGGGGTGGGTACATAAAATAGTCTGATTAGGCTAACTGGACATAAATTACATAAGATGTGTAGTGAGTAACTCAAAGTCATACTAAAAAAAATATTGGAAAAACCGTTTGTTACTTATTTTCCCCTGTATATTTTTAAGCTAGCAAGCAACAAGTCAAGTAAATTTAGGAAAAATTTTTTTATCAAAGTATTCTTTAATTTGATTTTGGAAAATAAATTATGTAGTGAAATGGTTAGTAAATGGAGAATTATTAAAAAAATATAATCTGCGATTCTGGGCCAAGTAGTATCGCCATTGAGGCTTCGTGATAAGTCAAGAAAAAAACTGTTTAACTAAATACACTCAATTGGTAATTAAAAGTATAAAATAACTTGTTACCAACCTATAAACGTTCCATTGTCAAAGCAAAAACGGCGTGTTGTTAAAACTAGAACGAGGTTTCTTCATCATTAAAACAAATAAGGTTCGTTCAACTTAAATCCTGGTTATTCTGATAAAATGAGGGCAAACAAAAAATGCTCTCAAAAACGATAAAATTTCTGGAATATAAAAACCGAAATTCTTAGCCCGAAAATAATCATCAAAATATTGTGTAACAAAAAACAGCTGTTTTTAGAGGTCCAAGTTGAATAACTTCCAGCTGGCTTGCTATAACCACCAAATAATTATATTGTTCTGAAAGGGCTGCCCTCGACTGAACTCGTTTTTATTCACTCGTTAGCAATGAAATGCTTTCAAGTGTTATGTAGCTATAATGGTTTAATTATATTGGGATTTAAAAATGTACTAAATTTCTGTACACTAGAGGACCACTGTAGCACGATAAAATATATAGAAGAACTTTTCGTTTAATATTTTCATTGAACTTTAATTGAAACTCTTAGTTTGGGCTTAACAAGTCTAACTTTGATTTTTGGAATGTTAATTTGATATAGAAAGTTTGATTTGATTTAGTTGGTAAGTATTAATTAGGAGACATTTTAATATCGGGTTCAGCCGGTTTAAAGCGCAACCAGTGTTTTTATGCTTTTAATAGCCACTGATTATATGATAAAAACTCAGACCTCTGTTGCCATTAACACCAATAAAAAAACCCTTTTTTCATTCGGTAAATATGATTTTAAATTATAATTTTAGGTTGTTTATATAAAAACACAATTTCGAAATTCATTTCTTAAAAACACTCAAAAAAGCACTGGTATGGTGCGGTGAAAAGAGAATCACAAATTATTCGCATAAACGTTCTCTGTTACCCAATTTACCTAATTTTCATTAAAATAGAAGCATTTAATTAAAATTGGGAGCCCTTGGCTTCCCGCAGTAACGTACATTAAAAAACCCCGAGTCATGAAACAATAACTTTCTAGAGGTGAAACTCTTAGGCATTTTCTGGCCCCCTAAATTACGTTTTTACAACTTTTTTTACATTTCATATCTCACGCTGGACAGCCTACCATTCGTAAGACCTTTTGATCTTCATTATAAAATATGCAATAGACATTCTAAAAGTATTTTGCTAAAAAGAGAAAAACTTGGTTCATTCAAATGTTTTTTTTATTTCTGGTGCCAAAAAAGACATTTCAGCTGCCCTTCTTTGAGGAGGAAGAATTAATTTTTATTCTTTAGAACAACTAAAAAATGCAAAATGGGAAAGCCTTTTGACAAATCTTGATTTAAAAAAAGCTAATATTGAAAGCATGGTAATAAAGATAACAGTACTAATGTAGTAAGAGTCGAAACCTTGCCATTGCTAAATAGCGCAACAAGGACTTCAAAAAACTCTTACTGTAAATATTTGAAAATTATTAATCGAACTCATAGGGTTTCTTGTAGGCTAGCTTTGTCTATATGAGTTTCAATTACCCTAAAAATAAACCTAGAAAACTGGGATCAAATCCTGAATAATATTTGGAAACTGTTGTATTACAAAAATGTTTTGTTTTCGGTAGCTCTTATATTATAATACATTTAGTGATAACCAATGGTTATCCAAATATATAAGGGAAAAGAAAAATCAAAACAGCTAATAGCGCAAAATGGTTTGTCGGATTTTTGAATGATTTTTTGAATATTTTGGCTTCTATATAGTAATTTTTAATAAGTTTAGTTAAGTTATAATTTAAAGGCAGAAATTTTTCATGAAGTTACAGTCTACTGACGTTTTGGTGTAAAAACCAATGAAATGCATATGGACAAACTTAACCTACAACAAATATTATGAATAAACTAAGACAATTGGTATCAATTCCTGAATAATATTTTAAAATTGTAACATTTAACAAACCCTAAACAATTTTTCAAATAATTTTTAAATTTACAAAGCTTTATTTCAAATTTTCCTTTAGATATCGTTGATTCAAGAGCAGTTAATAACAGCAAATATATTATTTTACAGCATCAACATTATAAAACATTTACAAACATATTTTTTTGTAATTTGTTTTATATGAAAAAAACTTAAAAATACTAACAATTATGTTAATATTATTATATGGGAATCCCTCATCAATTCTTCAAGCTTACGTTCTGGCTCGTGGTTAAATTTAGATTTAATCACTTGTGAAATGAAAAATCACGTCCAGTACATATCTCCAATTTAAGAGGGAATTAACGCAAAAACATGAACTTGAACGACATACTTGTCGATTACTGATTGTGTTGTTTTACATAAAAAAAATTAATTTAACCGCAAACGTACAAGAAACGTGAATGAAAAGAAAAGTGATTGTGTTTTTATTTGTACTTGTACTGCGTGCAATATCACACATGTTTCATATAATTTTGAAGGTATTCAGGGACTCAAGTTGTTTTCTTTGTAATGGTTTAGCCAAAATTTTTATGTTTTATTTTTTACTTTCGTAGTAAAAGACAAACGTACAAATGTACAAAAAGGTAGCCGTATGTTGATTTGATTCCACAGATACCATTAAAACTCATACAAGAAACGCAGATCACTGCAGTCAAGGTTGACATAAATTCCAAAGTATTCAACAATTTGGCAAAAATACATTATTAGTTGATTGAAATTGGTGGTGTACTACGATAAGGCTATAAACAATGATGCCATATTATTTGTTACATTACGCATGTAATAAAAAACACTTTTTGTTAGGACAACTTATCCAACTAATAAACTCCAAAGCACTCTAAAGTCATTTGGTTTGAGCCTTGCAGAAGCAAAGCAGAAAGGTTTAACTTAGTGTAGCTGCTCTTACGCGTGTATGGACAAAGTCTTGTAATTAAAGTCTTGTAATTAAAGTCTTGTAATTAAAGACTTCGTAAAAAAATTAAATATATAAAAATCGCTTTTTTTATTTATTGTTGAACTAATTGTTTTTAGTAACAATTTTTGGTTTAAATTTGCTTAAGTTCACATAATTTCTTTCTATTAGAAAAAACTAATATTTTTCCGTTGAAAGTTGAAAGTTGTTTTTTAGTTTTAATTTATAATAACTAGTCAAAATAATTTAAGCTTAGTGTTTTTAACAATTAGAAATAAAAATATTCTACAAAAAATTAAAAAAAAATATAAACAAAATCAACGAAGCGCCAAGTTATGCACAAGTAAAAAAATCGATCGCAACAACGTGGCATCTCTGAAATTATTTTATATTATTTGAATTTTTTTACTTGTACTCTTCGTTTACTTGATACATTTTTTTTATTTGGCTCAATTATAAAAAAGTAAAAAGAGAAACTATGAACACTAGATTTTTAAGCGCACATGATTTTATTTTGATGCAGAGCATTTTATTTTTACTCGTATACTTTATATTGTATAAGTATTGCAGGACTCAAATAATTATTCACTAAATTAGTAAAAATATTAGAGGTTCGGTTCACAGATGCCTATATAACTTTTATATTAACTTTTCTGGATATTAGCCTCTGGTTTCCATAAATAAATCATCTGCAGTTATGAGCTTCGACTAATCGACTTATAAAATCGGGACTAAAATAGTCGATCTTAAATTGAAAATCTTGTAGAGAGTGATTCTATGTCTGTCAGGAGGTGGCTTTGCTTGTTTTTTATTTCAGACTTTTAATGTGTGTATAATATATGGTTTAAGACTTAGAAGAAATTTTTTTTTTGATTTTAAATTTATATATTTTGTTCAGTTTGGACACCTTTGTTTAAAGTTTAAAAAGGAAAAAGTTCAAAACTCGTACATTGTAAAAGAGCACAAATAAAAATTAATAAACAAACGTTCTTTATCATAGTTGATCAATTTTTTTATATAAAAATTTTGTTTATTAATTTTGGATTTGTACAAACTAACACAGAAATTTACTGGAGGCATATAGATTAGCATCTTTTATAGAACACTTGGAAGGTCTAGACCCGACTACTTAGATTAATTATTTCCTATGGTGATTAGGCGAAGGTCTTGGAAGACTCCCCCGTTATCGCAAAACTGCCACTGCGTAATCTGCGAAAATCCTTGGCAAGAAGAGACGAAGAATAGTTTGACCTGCTTTCAAGTCATTTAAACAACGTGCTCAATCCCAATTAATGTATTGGCATGAGTTAATTACCGACTGATGTTGCTAGACAACCTAAATAGGTGTAATTACAATTTCTAGATATCGTAGAGACTATTAAAGATTTGAAATCAAATACAGCTTCTGCATTCAGTAAAATCTGTAATAAAACGCTTTTAGAGCTACCTTGTACAGCAAAGAGAAAATTGTTTTGTATATTTAATGTGAAAATACAAAGATGGTTCCATAGCCTAGAAGGTTGTCTTTAAATGTGGAGACTTACATGCCTATAAGTCAACTATGACGAAGTTGTTCGAGAAGTTGCTTTAAAAAAGCTGACTTTTTTTAATGGCAACAAGTGCATTTCCAATCACAAGTATTGCTTAGACGACAACATAGTACTATCAAACATGCCTGATTACAGGTAACAAAAAAAGTGTATTAAAAGAAATATGTAAAAAAAATTCTGAGCTATTTAAAGATGTCTATTAATTATTTGAAAAAGTATGGCATTAAGTCCTGTTCACAAAACTAAAGGAAAACTATGTCTGAATTCCAAAACGCATTTTGCTTTGCATTACAAATTTTCATCTTCTTCCCTTACACACTCCTTACAATTTTGACAAGGTTTTTTGCTTCCAGGACATTAATATAGCTGTAAACACTCATTTAAAACTAGAAGATATTATCAAAAACCTCATCTTTGCTTTCAGGAAAAACTTGAAAATTTCTGATGCAAAGCAAACTGCGTTTTGGAATTCAGCCTATATAAAGTAGCATTTTTACCGATTGGGGATGGTGTACCTCAAGGGAGTATTTTAGAACCAGCTTTGTAGTTGCTTTATACCGCTGATCTGCCATCGAAATTTGCCGCAGTATACCGTTTCTCTCAGTAAGATCTTAAAAGGGCTTCTAACCTTCAAGAGAATCATGTAAACCAATCAGTGATATGGACAAAATTATGGCAAATCAAACTTTATAAACAAAAATGCAGTCACGTAACTTTAATTTACGCAAAGGAAAGTGCTCCTGAATCATTATTAACGACAATAAAGTGCCTCAACAATTCGAAGCAAAATATGTGGCCATTCACTTGGATCGTAGCCTCACATGGATATTACCTATAGATGTAAGCTTGACACAAATGAGAACTTAAGCTATTCGGAGTCATTTGCTAATTGGTAGAAACTCTATGCTTCGTCTTCGTTGTAAGCTTCTGCTCAACATCTCGATTTTGAAACAAATTTGGTGTTACAGGATAAAATTATGGATCACTACTAACGGCGTCAAAATAATGTCCCAATAATGAAAACTGGCGTTTCTTGGTAATAAAAAACATAAGCACCCAAAAGAATCTAATAGTTCCACTAGTTGAAAGCGAAAAGCTAAACTATGTGGACAACTATATAAATCAACTGGAAATAGAAATCCGCTCGTTCTAAACATCTTACAACATGGTCGACACACTTGTTTGAAGAGGAGGGATACTGTGCCCTTAGATTACACCATAAGAATTTTTGAAAACTTTAAATTAAGAACTTAAATTTAAGTCTGGTACTTTTTTAAGTTTTAAGATTTGAGTACTTATCTCTGGTTCGCAGAGGCGAGATTCTACGGATATAATATTGAAAAATTTTAGTTTAACTCTTCGTTCATATGACAAACTTGTATACCCTTCACATAGTTTGTCATTCCCTTTGTAATTTCTTTATTATTCATCTGCGACCCCATAAAGTACATATATTCTGGATCCTTATAGATAGGGAAGTTGATATAGCCATGTCCGTCTGTCCGTCTGTTGAAATCAAGTTTTTGGAGTCATATAAAAAGATACAGACCAGTTAATTGTGTCAAACTATTAGAAATATCCTGGAGACAATCGCTATTTATAATCAGAAAAATCGGTTCACTATTGACCGAGATATAAGCGAAAACCCCTTTTTTTAGGACAAAATCCGTGCATATATCCCTATATATCTCAGTAAGTATAGTCAGTCTTGCCACAAAACTTGGCACTGATACTCCTAAAGAAGGGACCTAAATAATGGAAAAAGTTTTTTCAGATAAGATCAGGGGAAGAGGTATTTTTTCTACAATTGCACAAATTTGGTGAAATATTTTATGCGCTATCGGAAACTATAACACCTATCGACTTAAAATGTTCTACAAAAAGTAATTTTAAACTAATACCTACACTTTAAAGAAAACAATTTTTGGGTGGGGCAGAAGAAAGGGCAACTCCCACACAAATTTACAATTTTTATGAAATTTTCGATAAGCTATATCTCGGAAACTATAACAGATATTGAAATCAAATGTTCTACAAAAAGTGATTGTACATTAAAAGTTATGTTTTAAAGAAGAAATTTTTTGGGTGGGAGGCGAACAAGGGGTAGCTCCCATACAAATTAAAAATTTTTATTGAACTATCGTTAAGCTATATCTCGGAAACTATAACAGCTATCGACATCAAATGTTCTACAAAAAGTAATTGGACAACAAAACTTACGCTATGAAGAAAAAATTTTTTGGGTGGGGTTGAAAAGGGAGTAGCTCCAATACAAATCAACAATTTTTATGGAATTTTCGATACGCTATATCTCGGAAACTATAACAGACATCGACATCAAATGTTTTACAAAAAGTAATTCGACAACAGAACTTACGCTCTGAAGAAAAAGAAGATTTTTTTTGGGTGTGGGGTGAAGAAGGGGTAGCTCCAATGCAAATTAACAATTTTTATGAAATATTCGATACGCCACATCTAGGAAACTATAACAGAAATCGACTTCAAATGTTCTGTAAAAAGTAATTGGACGATAAGACAACAAGACCCACGCTTCGAAGAAATTTTTTTTTGGTGAGGGCAGGAGAAGGGGTAGCTGCCATACAAATTAAAGATTTTGATAAAATTTTCGATATGCTTAATCTCGGAAACTATAACAGAAATTGACTTTAAATGTTCTGCAAAAAGTAAGAGGATATAAAGACCTACATTCAAAAAAAAGTTTTTTGGGCAGGGGCAGGGAAAGGGGTAGTTCTAATACAAACTAACAATTTTTATGAAATTATTGATACGCCACATCTAGGAAACTATAACAACTATCGACTTCGAATATTCCACAAAAAGAAATAATCAAATAATTCATACATTTTGGAAAAAAAGTTGGAGAGGAGCAGCAGTCAAAAACTTTTTTTACTGTCGACCTCAAACGTTCCTCATCTATTTCTATTATCCATACGAACGTTAAAATTTTGTAAAGTTTTCTATGGGCCTTAAAACTGGCAAAAGGTAGTTTTTATATATATTATTTGCAGTACGAGATAACTCTGCTGGGTATATTGAAATACCAATGTGAAGGATATATAAGATTCGGCACAGACGAATATAGCGCTCTTACTTGTTTTTATTGTTTTTGGAGTTTGGACAAAAAGTACTGATGAAAATTGCTGGTTTCGAAAATAAACTCTACTCGGATAGTGTCAATAAAACTAGCTAGAATTTTTTTTTCAATTTACCCTAACTAAGAATATATTAACTTCTTCATCATAAAAAGGATAGAAATAAATAGACTTTGTCAAAAATAAAAAGAAAATATGTCAAAACACAAGTTTATTTTAAGCCCTATAAGAATTTTGTTAAAAGATTTTTTAAATTATGTCCTAATACTTTTAAATTTGGAACACGCTTAGTATCTTCTGTACTATTTTGACTAAACTGGGAGGCAAGGTTTTAATAAGCTGTTAAATTTAAAAGTTTTACATCAATTAAAATCGGGGCAATATTTTTAAAACAAATCTTTGTAGAAAGTTTACTTTTATTTAAAATATCTTTATATTGGGCTTAACAAGTTGCCAAATATATATAATAAAGTTAATTAATTATTTTATTTTATACACACATGTATACATTTTAAAATTTTTTTTTGCAAAATTAAAACTATTTTGTATGCTTTTATTGAAAAGAATATGCAAAATTGTTTCTATAAAAGTTAAAGAGCCTAAAATTAATTAAATTTTCTACAACTCATTAATCATGTATAAACAAATTTACTACATATTCACGGTTCTATGTTTACAACAAATATAATCTGTATCAAATTATTAACCGGATATTGAAAAGAAGTAAACCATGTATGGGTGAGTGAGGTAAAGTAAAACATAATTATGTACGTAAATGAAGGAATTAATTGAAAAAAAAACAAAATAAGCTTAACTTATGGTACATATTTTTGATAACATTCATACACATTCATTCAAATGTACTTATAAAGAAATTAAATTTTCAATATAAACTAATTGCTATAAAAGCTGACGACTTTTTCCAAATTGTATCATTCACATTTTGTACACATTTCTGCAAAGAACCAATATATCAAAAACTTTATTATGGCATTAAAGGTAAAATTAAACACATGCAGCTCTTGGAGATTAAAAAAAAAAATAAACCAAATGTTTATATAAAAACAATTTTTTCACTTTGTTTTGAAAACATCCGCCAAGAAAGAATTTAATTTTTCTTTTGTTGTTAAAACAAAAATTAAACAAAAGTAAAAATATAAGCCAAAGCTAAGAAATCAATTTTAATTAAATTAAACAAAAGCAACATTAATATTAAAATAAATATTTTGTTGTTATTTTTTACAGTTGGTGTTTGCTCTTGCCCTAGTAGCTGTTGCCAACGCCGGCTATGTCCCTGCTACCCAGGTTTATCATGCTGCTCCCGTTGCTGTAGCTGAAAAGGTTGTTGTCAAATCAGAAGAATATGATCCCCATCCCCAATACAAATTTTCGTATGGTGTTGATGATAAGATAACAGGTGACTCCAAGAGTCAAGTTGAAGAACGTGATGGCGATGCTGTTCG
Organism: Melanophora roralis; assembly: GCA_963583895.1. Classification (NCBI taxonomy): domain Eukaryota; kingdom Metazoa; phylum Arthropoda; class Insecta; order Diptera; family Rhinophoridae; genus Melanophora; species Melanophora roralis. The sequence continues at coordinate 68,633,572 of OY757187.1, forward strand.
TGGTGAATATTCATTGATTGATGCGGATGGCTACAAACGTACTGTAAAATATACCGCGGATGCTCACAATGGCTTTAATGCAGTCGTTACCCGTGAACCTCTCGTAAAGACTGTGTCTCCTGTAGTCCAATATGCTACTCCATCTTATATAAAAACTGCTGCTCCAGTTGCCCAGTATTCTGCTATAAAGACTCTTGCTCCCGCTGCTCATTATGCTACACCTTCTATAGTAAAAACCATTGCTCCAGTTAGCCACTACTCTGCTCCGGTTGCTCACTACTCTGTACCAGCTACTACTCACTATTCAGCACCGACTGTTGTTAAGACTTTAGCTCCAGTTGCGCACTATGCGTCTCCAGTCGTCCACTACTCAGCTCCTACACATTACTTGGCCCGCACTGCCCCAGCTGCCACATACCACCATTAAGTCATAAAGTTCATTTCCAATTATTTATGTTGATCTTAATATTAAGAAAGTAATAAAATTTAAAACTCTATGCAAAGAAAAATATTAAACTTAAAAAATATAGTAAAAATTACAGGCACCGTAATAATTATGCAAAAACAAAAATAATAAATAAACAAAATTTTTTAAATTCCTATTTTTCGATATAAATTTTTTTGGCCGAAACAATTATTATTTTTATATATTTATGAAAGTCAATTACAATTACAATAATCGTAGACTGAAAAAATGCAAAAACTACCAAAAATGTCAAAAAAGTAGTAAAAAATGTGAAAATTAACTTTTTGACTACCTAATTGACTTTTGTCCTTAATTTTGATTAATAGTCCTTATTTTCACATTTTTTTTTTTTTTTGCATATTTTTGCTTATTGAATCTTCGCTTTAGCGAACTAACAATAAATTTTCAAATCTTAAGACTAAGGAAATAATATTAGTCCAGCCAGTGCCAGACTAAAATTTACGTTCTCATAGTATAAATAGTTATCTTCATCTAAGCGCAATAGTATCCCTCCCTTTTAGACGGGAGTGTCCACTATGTTGCAAGATACTTCGAGCGAGCGGGTTTGGATGTGTTTCCAGCTTATTTAAATACTTGTCCACATATTTAAGGATTTCGAATTCAACAAGTGGAACTTCTAGATCCTTATGGATGTTGCTGTTTTTCACATACCACGGAGCACCAGTTATCATTCTTAGGATTTTATTTTGACGGCGTTGTATTTTTTCTATGTTAGAGGCGGAAGCAGTGCCCCATAATTGTATACCGTAGCACCAAATTGATTTTAAAATTGAGTTGTATAGTAGAAGTTTACAATCCAGATGAAGCACAGAGTTTCTACCCATAAGCCAGTGGATTTGTGCAGCTTTAAGTTTCATTTGCGTCAGCTTTGCATCTAGGGCTTCCATGTGAGGCGGCGATCCAGGTGAATACCAAGATATTTTGTCTCGGATCGTTGAGGCACCAAATGGTTGTTAATAGTGATTGGAGGGCACGTTTCTTTGCGTAAGGTAAAAGTTATGTTAGTACATTTTTGTTCATTTATTTTTATTCCCCATAACCTTGCCCATTTCTCAACTTGGCTAACGTGTTGTTGCAGTTGACTCGAAGCCTCTTTATGGTCTTTATCAATACTGAGAAAAGCAGTATCATCCGCAAATGTGGACGTGTGCGTAAAACAGTTGGTTGGCATATCTGCTGTGTAAAGCAAGTACAAAATTGGACCTAGTATACTCCCTTGAGGTACACCAGCCTCTATTGGTTGGGAACAACTTATTTGGTTTCCCTCTTTGATCATAAATTGTCTGCCGGTTAAGTGTTTTTCTAGCAGGCTTGAAATATTAGCTGGTAGATAGAGTTTTAGTTTGATTAACAGGCCTTCGTGCCATGCTTTATCGAATGCTTGAGAGACATCGATAAAAAGCGCGGACCAGTTCTTCTTTTCCTCAAAGGCTTTTCTTATAACCTGCACCAGTCTGTGAGCTTGTTCGATTGTAATGTGTTGACTTCTAAAACCAAATTGGTGATCTGAGATGCAGTTGTTGTCATTCAGGATCGGACTCAGCGTGTTTTTAAGCAGCTTTTCGAATAGTTTCGCCAAAGTTGGTAACAAACTTATAGGCCTATAAGACTCCACCTTCGAAGGATCTTTACCAGGCTTGGGAATCATCTTCACTAAGGCAACTTTCCATACTGGCGGAAAGTGTTCAAGCCGAATTATGGCATTAAAAACAAAAAGAATAATTCTTTTACCTGTAAAGGGTAGCTCTAAAAGCATTTTGTTGCTTATTTTATCAACGCCAGGAGCTTTTATGTCATTTAGGTTAGCGATTGCCTCTATAACATCTGAAAATTGGAAACGTATTTCTATAGGACGTCTTGCTACAACAGGCGGTAATTCTCTCACGGCAGTGCATGAATTAGGAGTGAAGACGTTCCTTAAATGGCTTGCAAACAGATCGCATTTTTCTTCGTCATTTCTAGCCCAGGATCCTCTCAGGTTACGCAGTGGTGGTTTTGCGATTACGGGTCTTTTAAGACGTCTGGCTGTTCGCCATAGAGAATAGTTTGTTTGAGGAGTCGCGTCTAGACCTTCCAGGTATTCCTTCAATGATAACATTCTATGTACTTCCAGCATGTTTTTTAATTGGTTTGTACATTCATTCAGCTTATTCTTAAGTAGGGGCGATCTATACTTTTGCCATTCTCTTCGGGCTCTCCTTTTTTCAGATAAGAGCTTTTCAACATCGCTTGAGTAAATTTTGTTGTATCTGGCCTGACGGTAGGTAGAAGAAGCATTTTCAACGACTTTTTTAATATTTTCATTGAGGCTACTCAGGCACTCATCGATTTCTTCGGAAGTTTTTAAAGATTGGTGTTCCGAACAGTGCTTGCTGATAAATTTTTTGTATTTTAACCAGTTTATTCTTTTTGACAGAAAAATATCACTAGTTGCAATTTGGTGAGGACTCCAAATAGTAAAAATTGTGGGTGAGTGATCAGAAGATAAATCCAAGGAGGGTTGAGCCTCAAAAAGCTCAGGGGGTATGCCTTTTGCTACGCCAAAATCTATTACGTCTGGCATTTTATTGTGGTCAGTTGGCCAATATGTTGGTTGCCCAGTTGAAATAACGCGAAGTCTCATTTCCGATACAGAACCATACAAGACACGACCTCTGGGACTTATTAGGCGGGAGCCCCAGTATGTGTGTTTAGCGTTGTAGTCTCCAGCAGCTATAAAGTGAGGACCTAAAGATTTGTAAAAACTGTTGTACTGATCCTTCGTTATGGAGAATCTGGGTGGACAATAAACTGACGAAATAACGAGATTATGGTAAAATTCATCGATGCAGACGTTTGTTTTTTAATATTTATTTTTTAGCGTATTTTGAACAATTTTTATTTCTAAAATTTCCTTTTATGTTTAATCAGGCTAATTGGTTCAAATTTGTTGTTTGTATATAACTTTCGGAGAGACCACCCATCCATTGGTGTTTGATTCTTGATTTAAATAATATACCTGAACCACCACATGACCTATCTCTGGGATCTTTTGAACCATAAAAAGTATAGCCACTTATTTTCACATTTAAAAAGTACTTTTTGTCCATTTTTTTGGCTCATAAGCCCCAAAATTAGTAATAACGTGACAAAGTAGATTTTGTCTACTTACTTGACTTAATCAGGTCTATAGCTCTTTCTCTTATTTAATCTTATACTTAAAATCTCAACAAAAAAAGCAAAAAAAGCCTTGAAACCAAAATTTTATACTCATGTGTGCTTGTTGGAGTACCAAACCGTATTCATATTTTTTAAACTCTGTTTGTACCGTTATTTATCCAAAAGGTACAAAAAGTTACCTTAAAAGTACCAAGATTTAACCTTTCCCCTTTTTCCCCCTTAGGGTCCATAATTTCAAAAATTACGTTAACGTAGTTATATTTTTACGAGCCTACAGAAATCGATTTCAATTATGTTTGTATCTTTATAAGTTTACAATTTGCTTATAGTGTCAATATATAGTTTTTATTGCTTTTTTGGGTCAAAATTTCAAAAAAGTGGGAAAGTCATATTATTTTTTTTAACCTATCAAACGCAGTTTAAGGTTTGTTTTTATTTTTATTGGTTAAGAAATTACAAAGTAAAAGATAGAAGGTATGGTGGTGTGGGGGTCAATATCCTTCTAAAACGCCTGCGGATTACAGTTTCAAACATTACGTATGAACGCGAAATACTACAAAAAAGTTTTGAAAACTTTTTTAAAACTTATTTGGAATTCTAAAGTGGTATTTTCAGCATGATAATGCTCAAATCTGCTCGATTCGTAGACTTAGAGCAAAAAATGTTGCGTCCTTAAATCGCCGCCATACTCTTCCGACCTAAAATTTGAAGAACGTTTGGGAATGGTTGGCAAAGAAAGTGTAGAAGTCATAACATAACATAAAAGCATAAAAACACAAAAGCCAAATTAATCAAAGGCATAAAACTATCTCCTTTTATTATATAGCAAAAATTTATAATTCATTTCCCAATCCAATTTTTGGAGTTATTTCTAACAAAGGTGTAACCATGCATTACTAAATACAATATTTAGGTATTCATAACCTATATATTTGTTCAATACTTATTAAATTAAAATTTTTGCAGATGGGGCTATCCTGTTGACGAATTTTACTTAAGGTTTTTTTTGTTTAATTTTGTTCAAAAAAAGATTATTCTATTACCTTAGGCGTTAGAGCAGTAATTGTTGTTTTGTTTTCAAAAGAATAGATACAAGTTTTTAGATAAAAACTTTAAGGCAATAGCTGAATCGACAGACACGCTTTTTATCTTTTACGGTTAGTGTAAGGGGTGGGGAGAGGGGACCTAATAACGCGCAGTGTATCTATAAAATGGAAATGAGAGTATTTTTTTGTTTTTTAATTTTTTGTACGAGTCATTTTGAACAATTCACGTAATAATTTTATACTATACATATCTTATCAAGTTCATGAATGATTGATTGGCGCTCACATTCACATTTCATATTTACATGGACATATAAGGTAATTAATATTTTTAAAAGAAAGCCCACTTAGACATGACCTAGACCCAATATTACGATATGTATTTTCTCTTTGCATGGTAACAATTTGTAAGTATACAAATGTAGGTAAAGTTAAACAGGTATTTGTTCGATGTTGTTCTTAATCTCGTAGTGTACGGACGTGTCCACGCGAGTATTTTTTTAAATCGAAAATATTTTTAATAAGTGACAAGCAAATTTACTTGTATACATACCTATATACATATATCAATGAGAAGTGAAAATAAAAGCAAACTAAACAAGTAAGAGCGCTATATTCGGCTGTGCCGAATCTTATATACCCTTCACATTGGTCTTTAAAATAACCAGCCATATGATCAAGCCGAATGATTTTGTACTTCAAATATTATAATAAAACTGCTTTGTGCATACATATTAACTTTCTATATTTCTTTTCGTTCAAGAACTGAAAGCAAGTGACTTTAATTTGCGTAAAAACTTTTGTGAAAAATGTTGGAGTGTTTTCGCACTGTAAATCCCATTTTTTTTTAGCGACGAGGCTTATTTTCACTTAAACGGCCATGTCAGGAAACAAAACTGCCATTACTGATCCCCAGGAACCGATTAAAACATCAAAAGCTATTGCATTGTCTCAGGATAACTGTTTGGGTTGCCTTACCCACGCATGAGATAATTGGACTATTTTTTTTGAAAGGTCTCGAGGCCAGGCAGCGAATGTCAAAAGAGAAAATTATCGACGTTTGATAACGTCGTACTCTTTACACACGTGGTTTCAACAAGATGAGTCGACTGCACACACAGCCAGAGCTTCGATGAATTTGCTTTAGAAAATTTCCCCCAAAAACTGATCAGTCGCTTTAGGGACATTCCATGGCCACCGAGGTCTTCCAATCTAACTCCCATGGACTTTTAATGGGGCTACCTCAAGGAGAGAGCTTATAATGACAATTCGCAATCTCTTGTGGCTTTTAAGGAAAATAGTCGTCGAAAAGTCAGCTCAATTGAACCAAGATAACTGCAGCTTTTGGCACAGAACACAAGGCTCCGCCTTAAACAGTGTGTTCAACCCGACGGAAGCCATGTGGATAACATACTCTTTAAAAATAACATCCGCATTTCTATTCTATTGGTCAACTTTGCGTCAGTTATTTCGTTTTTTATTTAAGTTTGAAAATATAAATCTGCTACCAGACATCCTGTATTATATGGTCGGTCTTGTCCGTGTATAACCTTTTTACTTGTTTTAAAATGATAATTTAACAATTTTATCTTTTAGGTGAAAATTTTAAACAAAAATGCCAAATTTCGAAAACACAATTTAACAGAGTTTGTATTGTTTTTTTAAATTATATGAAAATGAAATAAAAAAAATGTAATAAAATTTTTTTGTTGGTTTAATTATTGCTATCTACAAATGGCTCTTTTCTACTAAATGATTTTAGACTTTTGTCCATCCTTAACGTTGTTCCTGATCATTGTAAAAGTTGCTCATAGTAAACCTTTTTATAAGTTTTATTTTTCTCAACAGTAGACTGACTAATCTTGTAAGTACCAACAAGATTCTGTTTGTCTCGATTTGTTAAATAAATGTGAATCAAACAATTTTTATTATATTCTTGTTAAGAAATAAAATCAAAAAACAACAATGATAAGTCTAAAGCTTCCTTTTATTTTTTTAGATTTCAAAACAAAAAACTACCACTACTGCAGCAATAAAAAACAATAGACGAAAGAAAAGCATCCTTTGTTCAGTTATTATTGTCCATTTAAATAGCACCCCAAGATATCAGTAAGTAGTCAGTCACTAAAAATATGGACACAAATACACCCGACTAAGAAATGTTTCCTTATGAATGTAAAGAAACCTGTTTTCATTACGAGTTCAAATGCAAAAACCTCTGTCAAGAATAAAAATCAAACCAAAAAGAAATAAAATAGAATTTTGAAAATGTTTTTGATGCATCCATCACCGTGTATTGCATTATTTTGTATTTGTGTGAATATCTGAATCGTTATTAGATTGCATTATCCGTGTTATGTGTGTAATTTGTCTAAAAGGTAAAAGATGAAATGAAGAATCGTTAAATGAATGCATGATTAGACGTTGGATGTGTTGCTTAACTGAACGTTTCATTTAATTCATTATTATGTTAACAAAAAGACTGAGAATTTCTTAACAAAAGTTTTAATATAAAAAACAAACCAAGAAGAATTTCATCAATTCAAAATAAAATCTTAATATATTTTTAAAAACAACATTCCTTTGAACATTGTTCGTTTAAGAAACAGTGGTTTTCATAAAAAACTAAGTTTAAATACTTTTTGAGTGGATTGTAGTATTAACGTCCATATTCTGATCACAGGCCAGGTGGCTCGATCTGTAGTTCGATCGATAAAAAAATTTGCTCGTAGGAATTCGAATATTTTTTTTCTTTCTCTTCGAGATAAACGGTAAAATAAATAATAATAAAAATAAAAAAAATTTGGTACAAGTAAGTGTATTACAACTAGTAATAATCGGTCCATTATACCGGCAAAAGAATTTTATTGTGTCGGGACATAATTCATCATATCTGCAATATAAAATTTACCCCTGAAAATCACATTGAAGATTAAAACGTTAGATATTAAAATTTAAATGTATCCATTAAATTTTGTGAAGTTTACTTCATTGTTGATCCTTTTTCCCGTAAGAGGCCTGTTAATTAAGTAAGCCCAGGACATAACTATTAAGTGCTAGTTTCTGGCAGATCTAATAGTTTTGATTTGGTTTAAACTTTGGATAAAGGCAACAATTTCTTAAACCACAAACGAGAAGCTTCCGATACCACCCGAGTCATGTTTTAAACTAGCCATTTAGCACACGGCCCGAACCCGTACCGTTACCTGTTTCCTAGCTAAATGTCTTGTAGATAGTCGGTAGTACTCGACATTTAGGCTAGTACATTTAAATCATAGCCAAATACAAAGGTCTTCGCATTTTCCTCGTATAGTCTTAGCCGAATATAAGTCTCCTCGAATTTTTATTGTTATTAATAATCATACCTCATCACATTTCAGTCTTTCACATCGTCCTTGTAATCGCTAACAGTACCAGATTATTTTTAGTTACGACCGAATTCAAGGTCTTCTACATTATCTTTGTAATCGATCTTATTTTGCCTGAACCGAATACCTTGTCTATCGACTTTCCCCATTTTATCTTTCGTGTCCTTAAGACACTTCCTCAGCTACTGCTGTTCCCTCGGAATGGATGGCATCAAGTTAAGTTGAATCAACACAGTATCCGCCGAACAGTAAAAGTGTGACCGAACCTTCAAAAATATTTTGTGTATGTCGGTGTCGTGAGAAAATTTGACTTTAATAATTTTTATATAATAGAAAGTTATTTTAAAAAAACTATACGATATCCAGTCAAAAGGGTCATTTTAATCAACACTTCCCGAAGTAAGCTTAGTCTGCATACAATTCTTAGGGATTTTAATAATGATGTAAAAAATATTGAGTCGTGATGTCGGTTATAATATGGTTAGGCTTGACTGACTATCTTGTTATACACTTAACATAGTAATAATGGTATATATTAGCTTGTCATACCATTTTTAATTTCTAAAACATTCACTTGCAGAAGACAATATAGCCCTGCCGTCAGATCGTTTCTTCATGAACCGAGATAAAACCAAAAACCCAAAATAACCCATTTGTTAGGATAAAAACCGTGCATATACCCCTCTATATCTCAGTAAGTATAGTCACTGCTTATAAAAAACTTGGCGCTGATGCTTTGAAGATGGGAACCTTAATAAGGGAAACAGCTTTGTTTGGATAGGAGCAGGGAAAGTGATATCCCCCTTAAATTGAACAAATTTTTTCAATATTTTCAATGCCCTTTATCTAAAAAATTATAACAGCTATTGACTTAAGACATGCTACAAAGTAGTTTCGACATAATACGTACGTTATGAGAAAAAATTGTTTGGATAGGAGCAGGGGGAGTGGTAGCCCCCATTCAAGTGCACAGTTCTTATGCAATTTTTGCATCTTTACTACAAAAAAATTGGACTTCAACGTCTACATTTAAAAAAACAAATAGTCCAATAGGAGCAGGGAAAGCGGTAGTGCCCGTACAAATGGACCTTTTTAAGAAATTTTGATACGCTTTATCTCAAAAACTACAACAGCTAACGACTTCAAGTCTTCTAAGTTATTGTGCAACAATGTCTAGTAGAGCTAAACCGAACGTGCATTTTCCAAACCGAATGTAACCTACACCCGAACTTCGGTTAAATTTCTATAGTTCGGCCGAACCCGACTGCAAGCTAAACACAAACCGAACGCATACTGTTTTATTGAAATAAAAACGATTTACACATTTGATTTATTTTTATCATTTAGGTGTTTCATTATGTCCTATTGTCATAACATTATAAAATTGAAAAACGTTGTTGTTGTCTTTCATACAAAAATAGTTAAAAAATTCTACGTCGTATGGTGGACATGTTTATTCCATTGTCATACCTATTCCATATACATATACCTGCTCCGAGTGTCCAATAGTTGGTGAAGTTTATTACTTTTTCTATTTATTTTTTTAAATTTGATTGTATGCGCTGATTTAGATTTAAAATAACGCCGTGTGGTTCACAACAGTCATACTTTATTGTGTTATTATTTTAAAATATATTATTTTATGGCTCCTTGTGAATCCCCTCATTGAAAACAAATAAGAAAAAGTACAATTTTATAAAACCAACATTAATAAGTTTATTTTTGCTCAAATAATTATTTACGAAAATATAATCAGACCAATTGAAAGTTAATACACCAGTAGTCACAGATAGATGTTTTCTTCAATTTAATTAAAAATAAAATTTCTTTTGCATTAACGTAGCACAAAATACCTGCATTTATAAAACTTTCAAATCATAATTGACACTTTTTTATTTTTTTTGTGCAAAAAATCGGTTTTTTGGAAAAGTTCGATCAGCTTTCGGTGAAAACTTCGAGCCCCGAACATCGACCGAACGCCAATTTTACCGAACTTCGAAACTGAACGTTCGGTTTGGGTCTTAGTGCCTACATTTAAAAAAAAATAAGCTCTACAGGAGCAGGGAAAAGGCAGGCTCCAAACAAATCAATAATTTTTATTAAATTCTGGATACGTTATGTCTCGGAAACTGTAAGAGTTAACAACTTCCTATTTCCTTCAATAAACAATTGTTCAGTTCTAACCTTTATGTAAGAAAAAACAATAAGTTGGTTAGGAGGGGGAAAAGCGGAAGTGGAAGCTGTGGAAACAATTGGCCTTAAACCTTCTACGAGGTATTTTTTTGTGATTTTTTTTTTTATTTAAAGAAAACTTTTTGAATAGAAGTCTGAAAGAAGCATCGCCCATACAAACGTTAAATTTGTGTGAAGTTTTCTGTTTAAAAAGCTAGGAGAGCTACCGATTTCAAGCCCGGCACAAAGTAATTTTATTACTGTATTGTCGGTTCGAAAACATTTTGGCTAAATCATATGACTGGGTATAAAAAAGGACAAATGTGAATCGGCACAGTCGAATTTAGTGCTCTTATTTGCTTTAATTCTATGGTTGCTTAATAGCATTATGTAAGAAAAGCTATAATCAATCGCCCAATCACCTTGTTACTTTTTGTTCACTTCATAAATTAGTAATTGTGGGAAATTAAATATATATAATTGTAATCATTTATTTCCAACTATTATTAAATTAAGATTTTAAGATATTCCAATGTGTGGAAAAAATTTGCAATATTTTTGTACTTGTGATTTTGTAACTGGGTCTTGAAAAGCACCACTGTGCATTTGAAAAGAAGTTGTATTGTATATGAAGTTTTGACAATTAAATGCAGAGAGCAATGACCAGAAAGTGATATTTTTTTAATTTTTTTTCTTATTTTTGAATTGCGTCTGGACTGATTATTATTGCACAGAAGTGGTTTAAATGCGAAAGGACTTGTGTTTACAAAACACTTAACATATGAAAAAAAAAGGTTTTTCAATTTCATAATATAATGAAAGTCTTGAGCAAATAAAAATTAAAAGCAAAAACAATTTTAAGAGAATAGAATTAAGTTACATAAAATTAAAATAAAACAAAAATAAAGCAAAAACAATTTTAAGAGAATAGAATTAAGTTACATAAAATTAAAATAAAACATTTAGCAACATTGTAGCGAAACCCCAGCTGTTGTAAATAGTTGTAAGTAAAAATGGTAAATACATACATATGTTGGTTCATATGTAATTATATTCGCAATATCGGAAATTATCCTTTTCGATCGTTCTCTGTTGGCTAAAGTTACAAGTGGATTCGAGGTCATTACATGAAATCACAGCCAGCATCTTTGGCAGGTCATTACACTGTCGTCTAGTTGTTTTTGCCCTAAAACAAAGAAGATCATTTAAATTCAAAACTACGTTCAAATACATGTCTACTTCCAAACTGTCTGTCTGTCTGTCTTTCCTCTGTACACCTGGTGCTTGTAAGTAGTTGCAAGATAATAAAAAAATCTTTCCTTTTTACTTTGTTCTCTTGGCTATTTTCAGTTATAATTTTAAATTTAGACAAGGCATCGTTGAAATGCATGGATGGATGTTAGTTGTTGCTTATTGTTGTTGACCAAGTGGTGTAAATACAAGTTGCTGACCTTTCTGAGTGCATTATTCTAAATAATGGAAGACAAGAACAAAATATTTAATGCAGGGAACAATCAAAAGTGTTGAACAACCAACATTCAGTGACACTCCCTTGTGTGTGTAATAAGTTTAAATTATTTAAAGGATCACTATTCAACAATCGCGGCCAGACAAACCCTTCGACGTTTTCTCCCAGTTTTGTTTTTGATTCGTACAAGTATTTTTTTTGCTGTCTTCTTGGATTTTTTTATTCTTAAACTTGTACTATCAATTATCAGCCGGCCAGACAGTCAGCCACTACGCTACAACAATCCTTTAGCTTTATTTCTCTTTGCGATTTTTAATTGTAGAAAAGTAATAACAAAAATCTTATACAGTTTTTAAGAAAAAAGAAGTAAAGCAAGAAATTTTTACTCAGTTCTATACTATTTCTCTTGGATTGTTTGTATTTTTCTTTGGCTTTTTAATCCTTTAAATTTGTGTATAAATATGGGTTGTCATCCTCTGATACATCATTCAGTGTTTTGCGTTGAGACAGTTTGGAGTTTTTTTTCAATATTTGCCGGGCTTTTGATCGCGTTACGTTATTTTGGAATTTTATACATCATTAATTAAATCCTTCTTTATGATTAACATCATTTATAGCAAAAAAGAAACGAATTGGATCATTTGCTTTGTAATAGTTAAACAAACATAATGTGGATTTGATATAAAAATATGTATATGTAATTGTTCGGACCTGAAGAAGGTATGATCACATTGCGGTATTTAACATTATTGAGTGCTAAAAACATAACGGTTGAGATATTTTTTTTTAATAAAAACTTAATTTAAGTTTATTGCTTAATATGGAATTGCTGCAAAGGAGTAAAGCTGGCAATTATTAAGACCCACAACAGTTTTGAAACTCTTTTAACTTCAATTCTAATTATCTGCCACTAATTAAACAATTTTTGTGTTTGCATAAAAAATACTTACAGTTACTCACATTTAAAGAATGATAATTATGTTTTTTATTTATTCATAATTCCAAATAAATAAAAACACTGCAGTTATGTTTGTACGTATGTATATTTGTGTCTTCACTGACCCGTCCTGTTGTATCGGCTTCAATTTTGGACACTCTGCAGGAGTCTTGAGTAATTAAAAATTATTTATTGATGTATATTTAATGGTTTAAGCTAAAATTTCTGGTTCTATTTTGTGCCAAGGGTTTTTGGGACTTTCTTTAAATTTTCTTAGAAAACGATAATGCAAAACCTTAAGCCAACAGATCTTTTTGCATCCACATATTATAAAAAAAAATTTAGCTGTACCTGACTTTTTCAAAAGCCTTGTCCTGCAAATACATTCAACAAACATGGCACACGTTCGTAACCCATCCCAAAAAGAAAACGAATCCAAAAAAATATTACTTAAGTATATACTGCATACCTTGGAACAATTTGTAGGAATATTAGCGATTAGGCATTGAATAGGCTCAAATTCACAGAAAAAATTAAATTGTTAAGTACTTATTTTACTACTTCTTTGTAAGCGACCATGGTGAGTACTTGCCTCCAATGTCAATGTCAGTGTCATGTTAAAATAATGAGTTAAAATGCTAATGAGGAAGAAGTTCCGATAGGGCTTTATAGCATTTTAACTAAAATATGCTCTTAAAAAGGGTTTTATGCGCCACAAAATATTCGGTAAAAAGTTAAAAATATGCTTCAACAAACTAAAAATATATGCTTTAAACAAAAGAATGATAGGAACTTATGTATACTGAATAATCCAAAAGCGCAGCATTTGAAATAAATTTGCGTTAACGAAATAAATAATTAATATTGATAAAAAATTTCGGTAAAAACGAAAAGGTGGAAAACCCAAGTTGATGTTAAAAAATGTTTAATTCTAATGGTTTTATAACTAGTCTAGTATCGATTTTTTTTAAAAGTTAAAACAAAATAGAATTGGTTTCCCTTTAAAATAAATAAATAAAACAAAAATTAACAAAAGGTGAAAATGAACACTCAAAATATTTTTTTTTAGTTTTTTTAAATACGAAAAATTTCAAAAAATATTTTAAAACGTATTATTAAAAAAATATGTTTTTAAAGGAGAAATATGCCAAAATATGCTGTTATATGCAAAATATGCCTAAGATAATTAATGCCATATCTATGAGAAAGTTTTGAAATGGGTGATAATAACAATGGGTTTTGCTTCCAAATAAAAAAAACTAAAAAATGGTGACACTGGGCACTAGAAAGATGTTTTTTTTAAATTGTAGGTATATAAAAAAAATGCTTCAAAAACGGGGTTTAAAGCAAAAATATGCCAAAAAACTAAGCTGTTTGATATTCAGCAGGGCTTAAGTAATGTAGCATTCTTCTTTTTTTTATAGCTTCAGTTGTCTGTTTTTGTAAAAAAAATAAACGAGTTTTTGAGTTAGTATTTATATATTAATCAAAAACGAATTTGTGTTTTTAGTTTTTGTTTAAAATTTAAAGACATACGCATGAACTCATTTACTTTTTACAAAAACAAGCAGTAAATAAATAAACTATATTGTATTTTTTCAATTTACTCGTTCAAATACAAAATTATAAAAAAATCTTTTTAAAATAAAAATAATAAATTTGTTACTTTTTTATTTGTTTTCAGATGGCTGTCAATATCCATTGCTTCCGTGCAAAAAAGCAAAGGTGCTACATGAAACTCTGAAGGAACGCTCAATGCTGAACACTGAATCGCCCAAATATGCTGGGATACTTCAAACGATGTTTCGATCACTAAAGAAAATTTAATTGTTGTTAATATTTTAGGTTAAATCAATAAAAAATTGCAATAGGCGTAAAAATGTTTGCTGGCCCAGCAGCAAAGTGTTGTGTGTTTTTCTATATACGAGTTTGGGGTTTTCATTTCGTCTATCCTGTGTTTTTATTAAACATAAACTAAACAACAAAAATAAAAGTTTTCAAAAACAAATTATTTATTAATAACCATTTTATGAGTTAATACGTTGTTTTGGCAAATAAACGATTTAAATATGTGTATACGCACTCTTGCTTAAGTTAGCTTAAGCACATCATAGTTACAGCTTTTGTTTTCAATTAACATACATATAACATGCAAACATACATACATACATACATACATACATACATACATACATACATACATACATACATACATACATACATACATACATACATACATACATACATACATACATACATACATACATACATACATACATACATACATACATACATACATACATACATACATACATACAAACATACATACATGCAAACATACATACATACATACATACATACATACATACATACATACATACATACATACATACATACATGCATACATACATGCATACATACATACATACATACATACATACATACATACATACATACATACATACATACATACATACATACATACATACATACATACATACATACATACATACAAACATATATACATTCATACATACATTCATACATACATACATACATACATACATACATACATACATACATACATGCATGCATACATACATACATACATACATAAATACATACATACATACATACATACATACATACATATGTATATACATACATACATACATACATACATACATACATACATACATACATACATACATACATACATACATACATACATACATACATACATACATACATACATACATACATACATACATACATACATACATACATACATACATACATACATACATACATACATACATACATACATACATACATACATACATACATACATACATACATACATACATACATACATACATACATACATACATACATACATACATACATACATACATACATACATACATACATACATACATACATACATACATACATACATACATACATACATACATACATACATACATACATACATACATACATACATACATACATACATACATACATACATACATACATACATACATACATACATACATACATACATACATACATACATACACAAATAAACTTTATATATTTAAACAATACACACAGACAATAATGTATATAAAAAATGTTTTTCCTCAATTTACATTAAAAATTATTTTTTCATGTGAAAATTATTACTTAATCCGTAATATTAAAAAAAAATATATTAAACAATATAAAAATGTTCTCAAAGTGCTGTAGTTTTATTATAAAAAAAATTATCTACATTTACCTTACAAAAATTTCTAACACATTAATGCTCCAGGGATTTACTTTTAATAAAAATAACGAAACAAAAAAAGTAAAAATACTGAAAACACCCATTTTCAAAACAAAGATTGTGTTAAAATTATTTTTGACATTATTTGGGTTTTAACACGTTTACGTTTTTCAACTGTTGTTTTTCTGCTTGTTCGTGCATCGTAGTCGTATCATTTGAATGGTGATCAATCTTAAATTTTCACCGCTACTGTCAAAAATACTTTTCGTCGAAGTACGAATATGGTTGTGTTTGTGAGTGTATGAGCGTGACACCATTCTGTTGTATTCTCAGCTGGTCATCGTATTAACAACCTTCATACATTGCCTGCCCGTATAAAGTTGGATGGCTTTCACATTGAGCGTTGCCATTTGTTGACACTTTACATTAGAAATTACAACGGCTTTTAGATTAAAGATACAAATACATACATACATACTTACTAATGGCTTTATTTCAACTACCAGTAGTTTGAGAACATTAAAATATTAGATAAAACATAAAACCATTAAGTCCTTTGGGACAAGTTAATAATTTCTTTTAAGGCCTGAACGACAAAAAAATTTACATTGAAGCATTTATGCTCATTTTATAGGATAAAGAAATTTTAAATTGTGATTATATTTAAAAGTATAAAAGAACAGATTGAATAATATGGTTTAGCAAAAGATAATACCTGTTAAGTGCAATAAAACATACTTTTGCAATCAACATTGCTTGAAAATGGTTTGTTTATTTCTATTAACATATTTGTATACAAGATTAAAAAAATATTTTTAAACTTAACGCCTTTGCAATTTTAAACAATTGCAATACAACACATATCTTATGTACTTTTCACATTGGTATTTTTGAATACCCAGTCATCTGAACCATCCGAGTTGTTTTCAAATTGCAAATATTATAATTAAACTTTTTTGTGGCGGCTTTGAAGTCAATAACCCGACTCGTTTTCAAAATTGAAAACTTCACGAAACTTGAACATTTGTATTAGCGATGCTACTTCCAGGCCCCTTTAAACAAAATTAAAAAAAAAATCAATAGAAGTGCTTTGTATTAGGTTTGAGGTGGATAGGTTTAACAGTATCCGATATATTTCGTATCAAAAGCTTAATAAAAATTATTCACTTTTTAAGAGGTCTACCACTCCCCTTGCTCCCATTCTATTAAAGGGACTACTTCCCCTGCTCCAATCAAAAAAAAATTTTCCTCATTTTGGTCTCCTTTTTTTAAAGTATTCATCACAAGTTTTGTGGCAACAGCGGCTGTATGTACTAAGATATATTGGGATATATGTGCGGACTTTCTCAGTTTTTGCTTACCTCGGTCCGTAATCAGCCGATCGGGTTGATTTTAAATAGCGATTGTTTCAGGGATATTTTTGATAGTTTGATACCTTTCTTTGCGACTTTATTTGAATCCGGAAAATTAATTCCAACAGTCACACAGACGGACATGGCTATATCGACTTCCCTATCTATATGGATCGAGAATATATATACATTATTGGGTCTCAAACGAATATTGCAGAAATTACATATCAAGTGAATTGTATAAAAAATATTTTCTTCTTTTAGGTAAAATGTCTTTCCTCCTTAAAGGATTTTTTTAAAGAAATGGCTACCCTGCTTTTCTCTAAATTAAAGATTTGCCAACAAGGCTTTAACTTGAAATGAAGAACTAAAAACACATATAAAAAAAATTAAAACGGCAGGATGTCGAAGTGTTGACATTAAAACGATCCATCTTCAAGCTGTCACTTCGTATTTAAAATAAGGGACATGTCTTACTCAAGGGGTTTTTAAACAATACTTTTTGTTTTCAATTGCTGTGAATTGTGTGCAGTTTTCTTAAAGTTATTTACAAGCCATAATGGTTTAAGAAACAATTTTTTATTTTTGTTATTGGATGATATTTCTTTAATTTAATAATTGCAATTTAAATTAAAAAATATTGATTTATTTTAATCAAAGTATAATTAGTTTAATAAAAGTAAAAGTTTTATAGGGTGACTGTTATTGCAGAAAAGAAAAAGGTTCACTATATACTGCCTAGAAATAAAATATTGCGTTTAAAATTTGAATTTTTTCTATACCTTCGGCATTTAAAGTCGAATCTTCAGAACGATGTGTTTATGTTTTTTCTTTATTAATAAATTTTTTTCGCGGCTAAGATTGGTTTATTCAAGCTGCTAGTGTTTACCTATTATACCTAAAATTATACAAAAATGATTGAAAAAATAAGATAAAAGCTTAAAAATGTGTGTGCTTATAAAGCAAAGTTTATATTAACGTATTTAAAAATGATTCCAGTTAGCTGTATTTTTTGGGCCTGTAGAGTAATTTATTTACATATATTTACACATTTTAAGAAAATAAAAACAAGAAAAATGGTAGCCCCCATACAAACGGACCAATTTTATGAAATTTTTATTACGCTCTGTTTTGAAAACTTGCGTAGTTATCGACTTCAAGCCTGCTGCAAAGTAATTCTAGTATTAAATAGGAGCGGGGAAATGATATTCCCCATATCACTGCAAATTGTTTAAAAGTTTTGAATACGCTATATTTTAAATACTACTGCAGCATTCGACCCTTATCCTGCCACAAAGTCATTTTGTTTGGCATGTATTTAAATTCTGAAAGATATAAGTTAGGGTGACCATTCATTTGCTGTACTGATTAAAAAATTATGTTCCGAAATGTACTGATCTTTCAAAAGAAGAACTGATTATACTGACTATCCAAAATAACTTGATTTATAATTTTTTTCATAAAAAGTCTTGTAAACTTTTGGCAAAACCAAATAGTCAAATATTTTTCCAGCAGCAGAAGTATTATAAAATGATGTTTTTTTTTATACGCAATGACATTTGAAAAGATTCTTTTGTAAAGAAAATTCAAATGTTTCGTAATTTATTTAGAATACAGATATTTTATTTGCAACAACCTGCGGGCAAATTACGGCATTCCATTCGAATCGAAATTTTACTCGATCGATCGAGCTGTAAATGCTTTTAATATAGAAATTCTAACAAGAATTTTCGTTTCGGATCGAATGCTGTAATTTGCCCCCTGAACTTTGATTAATCGAATCATTTTTAATAAAAAAAATTTTTCTACCGTTGCTAACGGAGTAGAATGCACTTACGAAGCCAGCTGCGTACTGCAGTACTTTTTCAACGGCCGTAATGTTTTTGCTTATAAAGATTCACTTAGATTCTATACATAAAAGCAATCCGAATTATTTTTTTTTAAGTTACGACGAAACTTAAATTTTTCAAATTTACTTTTTTTTTTTATTGAAGTAAGGTGTTTTTTGGATTTCCCGCTTTAGAAATTTTCCTTAAAGTTATTTTTCGTTTTGCCGGGATTTTCTTAGCGGGATCGCGCTATCATTATTATCATTTTATTAAACTATTTTCACTTGTGATCAAAGGTTTCATTTCATTAATTATTTGCGATTTTTAAAATAAAGTGATTTAAAAAAGAAAATCAGGCAGGCATTTAAGCTGACCGCACAAGAGTTAGAATACCACTACATTTAAAATGGGCTAGGCCATGACATAACCAGCATACCACCATTCTTTCGTCGGGATTATTTATAGTGCATTTTTTATTTAAACAGCTCATTATGATATTATGTATGTTAAAACACAATTACTACGCGCGTAAATTGAGGTATTGATGTAGAATTATTAAAAATAAAAAAAAAAAGGATTTGGACATACAGGATTTTGGACAAACTAAATTACTTGGATGGAGAGGATGTACAATTGCTGGCAAACACGGATAAGTTGCAAAGAGTAAGAAATGAAATCAAGAAAAATTTGGGTAAAACTTATGAAAAAGCGTCAAAATCATACAAACTGAAATCCAGACCAATTCGTTTCAATAAAGGACAAATAATTTTTCGAAAAAATCATACATTAAGCGAAAAAAATTACTAGAAAGTTTATGCCCACGTACGTCAAGTGTAGGATTCGAGAGAAGATAGGTAACAATTTATATGATTTGGAGGACTTGAAGGGAGTGTACATGGGTAGATACCATACTTCGGACATCAAGCAATAATTTTACAAGTAATATTTGAATTATATTAAAATTAGTTGCAACTTTTAAGGAAAATTCTTTTCCAGTGTTAAACTGTTTCAAAATTAAAGTTGTTTTAAAGGAGCCACTCCCAGGAAGCGTGCTCCAAATATTACTTTATTTGAAATCAAAAGGTTTTAAAGTATGTACTTCCACAAGAAATTGCCGCATAGGAGTCAGATACATGTATATTCCTTTTTCTTATTTTCTTAAGAAAAGTGCCTTAATTGCAACTAAGTGCTCCATTGTTGTATGTATATTGCCTACACAATACACATTTCATTCTTGATTTAAGCTGACCGCACAGTGTCAGATTTATGTATGTATATTAGAGGAACTTAATTTTGTATCTTAAAAATGTATTGAGATAAGACGGCGACTTCTGGAGCCATGTTTTATTATGAGCTAACGCATATCTGGGAAATAAATTTAGGTAGCGCTTTAACTAATTGTCCAATTCAACCCTCTTAAGGCGTAAAGATAGGGTGCAAGTATACTTTTGGAATACGTTAGGGAGGAAAAACTAATAGGGGTCTGTGATACATTTTATTCCTGTAGGGCCGACCCCGGAGAAGTTGTAGGGGGTTTTACCCTATTTTTTAAAATTTTGTTAGGGGCTGGAGATAGGGGGCAAGTATGTTCGAAACTAATGGGGGTCGGTCGTATATTTTATGTCTCTAAGGCCAACTCTGTAGAAGTTATGGGCGTTTTTACATAATTTATGTAAATTTTGTATGGCAACCCCCTTAGGTGATGGAGATAGGGGGTAAGTACACTCAATTAATACGTTAAGGAGATAAACTAACGGGGGTCTGTGATACATTTTATTCCTCTAGGGGCGACTCCGGAGAACTTGTAAAGATTTTCACCCTATTTTTTTTCAGTTGCATTCTTAATCTCGTAGTGTACGGACGTGTGTACGCGAGTGTAATATTGTTAATAGGTGATATTAGTAATAGGTAGCAAACGAAATTATTAATATACATACATATATACACAAAAAAGTGAGAAAAGAAAAACAATAACAACAAACTAAATAAAAAAAAAAAAAAGCGAACTGTTAATGAGTAACAGTAATCGTAGTGACAGTGGGCCTGATAGCCGAAATGCTTACATTGTGTTAAGCAGTGTTAGCAATGAGAACATAAGAGACCCTGAATTTAATAGAAATTATTTAAATGCGAGACCAAAAACAATTACAAGCAATCTTAGTTCAAGTGCGCCTAATTTAGATAAATGTAGTGAACAAGGGACTAATTTAGCCCAATCTTTATTTAATAATTATAAAAAAAAATCTGAGGTACCATCTTTGTCGCGGTCACCATTATCAAATTCTGGAATTGAACCTGCAGCTGCTACAGCCGCATCAAGCTTAATTTCTGCACCGGCACCTAAGATCCAGGTAGGGATGGACCGCTATGTGACAGTTCTTAAAAGGGGAAGAAGCCCTAAATCGGCAGAAGCATCTCAACCTGCAAAAATTTTAAAAGACGATGAAAGGCCAACCTCATCGCAAAATCGTTTTGCAATTTTACAAGAGGATAATGAGGCCCCCGTTAGTGAAAGAAAGTCCTTTAAGCCACCTCCCATTTATTTGAGGGAAAAAAACTCAAATGATCTCGTAAAGTTTTTAGTCGGTTTGATTGGGGAAAATAACTTTTATGTTTCAAACGTTAAACGCGGTAACATATATGAGACAAAAATTCAAGTAAACCATGAAAACGCCTACCGCGCTACAGTTTCGGAGCTCGAAAAACTTAACAAAAACTTCTATACCTACCAACTCAAGACCGCAAAAGGCCTTCAGGTAGTCATTAAAGGCATTGATTCTAATGTTGACCCAGAAGAGGTCAAGACCAGTTTATTAAGCAAAGGGTTTATGGTCAGGAGGGTATCCAATATGAGAAACAGGGAAAAACACCCCCAACCATTATTCAGAGTGGAGCTTCAGCCTGGTGATATCAAATTGAAAAAAAGTGAAACTCACCCCATCTATGATTTAAAATATATTATGCACCGACGAGTTACTGTGGAAGTGCCACATAAGCGATCTGGGCCCGTACAGTGCTTAAACTGCCAGGAGTATGGCCACACTAAAGCTTATTGTAAGCTGCCTACTGTTTGTGTTGTGTGTGGGGATCTGCACGATACGACCAAGTGCGACAAGCCAAAAGATGATCCTAGGATGAAGAAATGCAGCAACTGCGGGGGAAACCACACTGCCAACTATAGAGGTTGCCCTGTTTTTAATTCGGTTATGCGCTCAGCTAAGCCGAAAATAGTTCCTGCCCCTCCCCAGCCTTTAGATATACCAACTACAAATATGCCTCCATTGGCACAACCAACTACAAATCAAGTTTCTTACGCCGCTGCATTTAAGTCTAACCAGCCTAATGCACGTAAGTCTACCGAGCCTACAACACAACAACAAGTGCCAACAAGTGAACCAACTGGTCCCAATTTTAGCCGCCTGGAAGCCGTAATTGACAATATGGTCAAACAATTTACGCAGGTAATGGCGCAAATGGCTAGCATGATGCAGGAGATGCAGAAAATGCAGTCTGCTCTCCTGCAGGCCATACTTAAAAGACCATGAACTGCCTCAGGGTTTGTTTCTGGAACGCAAACGGCATCCGCCAACACAAAAATGAGCTCGAATACTTTTTAACACACCAAAAAATCGATGTCATGTTGATTTCCGAAACTCATATGACATCTAGAAGCACTTTCAAAATAAGTGGCTATACTTTTTATGATTCAAAAGATCCCAGAGATAGGTCATGTGGTGGTTCAGCTATATTAATTAAATCAAGAATCAAACACCAATGGATGGGTGGTCTCTCCGAAAGTTATATACAAGCAACAAACGTCTGCATCGATGAATTTTACCATAATCTCGTTATTTCGTCAGTTTATTGTCCACCCAGATTTTCCATAACGAAGGATCAGTACAACAGTTTTTACAAATCTTTAGGTCCTCACTTTATAGCTGCTGGGGACTACAACGCTAAACACACATACTGGGGCTCCCGCCTAATAAGTCCCAGAGGTCGTGTCTTGTATGGTTCTGTATCGGAAATGAGACTTCACGTTATTTCAACTGGGCAACCAACATATTGGCCAACTGACCACAATAAAATACCAGACGTAATAGATTTTGGCGTAGCAAAAGGCATATCCCCTGAGCTTATTGAGGCTCAACCCTCCTTGGATTTATCTTCTGATCACTCACCCACAATTTTTACTATTTGCAGTCCTCACCAAATTGCAACTAGTGATATTTTTCTGTCAAAAAGAATAAACTGGTTAAAATACAGAAAATTTATCAGCACGCACTGTTCGGAACACCAATCTTTAAAAACTTCCGAGGAAATCGATGAGTGCCTTAGTAGCCTCAATGAAAATATTGAAAAAGCCGTTGAAAATGCTTCTTCTACCTACCGTCAGGCCAGATACAACAAAATTTACTCAACCGATGTTGAAAAGCTCCTATCTGAAAAAAGGAGAGCCCGAAGAGAATGGCAAAAGTATAGATCGCCCCTACTTAAAAATAAGCTGAAGGAATGTACAAACCGATTAAAAAACATGCTGGAAGTACATAGAATGTCATCAATGAAGGAATACCTTGAAGGTCTAGACGCGACTCCTCAAACAAACTATTCTCTATGGCGAACAGCCAGACGTCTTAAAAGACCCGTAATCGCAAAACCACCACTGCGTAACCTGAGAGGATCCTGGGCTAGAAATGACGAAGAAAAATGCGATCTGTTCGCAAGCCATTTAAGGAACGTCTTCACTCCCAATTCATGCACTGACGTGAGAGAATTACCGCCTGTTGTAGCTAGACGTCCTATAGAAATACGTTTCCAATTTTCAGATGTTATAGAGGCAATCGCTAACCTAAATGACAAAAAAGCTCCTGGCGTTGATAAAATAAGCAACAAAATGCTTCTAGAGCTACCCTTCACAGGTAAAAGAATTATTCTTTTTGTTTTTAATGCCATAATTCGGCTTGAACACTTTCCGCTAATATGGAAAGTTGCCTTAGTAAAGATGATTCCCAAGCCTGGTAAAGATCCTTCGAAGGTGGAGTCTTATAGGCCTATAAGTTTGTTACCAACTTTGGCGAAACTATTCGAAAAGCTGCTTAAAAACAAGCTGAGTCCGATCCTTAATGATAACAACTGCATCCCAGATCACCAATTTGGTTTTAGAAGTCAACATAGCACAATCGAACAAACTCACAGACTGGTGCAGGTTATAAGAAAAGCCTTTGAGGAAAAGAAGTACTGCTCCGCGCTTTTTATCGATGTCTCTCAAGCATTCGATAAAGTATGGCACGAAGGCCTGTTAGTCAAACTAAAACTCTATCTACCAGCTAATATTTCAAGCCTGCTAGAAAAATACTTAACCGGCAGACAATTTATGATCAAAGAGGGAAACCAAATAAGTTGTTCCCAACCAATAGAGGCTGGTGTACCTCAAGGGAGTATACTAGGTCCAATTTTGTACTTGCTTTACTCAGCAGATATGCCAACCAACTGTTTCACGCACACGTCCACATTTGCTGATGATACTGCTTTTCTCAGTATTGATAAAGACCCTAAAGAGGCTTCGAGTCAACTGCAACAACACGTTAGCCAAGTTGAGAAATGGGCAAGGTTATGGGGAATAAAAATAAATGAACAAAAATGTACTCACATAACTTTTACCTTACGCAAAGAAACGTGCCCTCCAATCACTATTAACAACCATTTGGTGCCTCAACGATCCGAGACAAAATATCTTGGTATTCACCTGGATCGCCGCCTCACATGGAAGCCTCATATAGATGCAAAGCTGACGCAAATGAAACTTAAAGCTGCACAAATCCACTGGCTTATGGGTAGAAACTCTGTGCTTCATCTGGATTGTAAACTTCTACTATACAACTCAATTTTAAAATCAATTTGGTGCTACGGTATACAATTATGGGGCACTGCTTCCGCCTCTAACATAGAAAAAATACAACGCCGTCAAAATAAAATCCTAAGAATGATAACTGGTGCTCCGTGGTATGTCAAAAACAGCAACATCCATAAGGATCTAAAAGTTCCACTAGTTAAATGCGAAATCCTGAAATATGTGGACAAGTATTTAAATAAGCTGGAAACACATCCAAACCCGCTCGCTCGAAGTATCTTGCAACATAGTGGACACTCCCGTCTAAAAAGGAGGGATACTATTGCGCTTAGATGAAGATAACTATTTATATTATGAGAACGTAAATTTTAGTTTGGCACTGGCTGGACTAATATTATTTCCTTAGTCTTAAGATTTGAAAACTTATTGTTAGTTCGCTAAAGCGAAGATTCAATAATTAAAAATTATGCAAAAAAAAAAAAAAAAAAAAATTTTTTTTTTTAAATTGTATATGGCAACCCTGTTAGGAGCGGAGATAGGGTGTAATTATGTTTCACAAAAATTTTTGCGAGGAAAAAAAATTAGTGGGAGTCGGTCTTACATTGCACTCGTGTAGCTGCAACTCCGGGTAAGTTTAAGAGGCTTTTAGGCACAAATTTTAGAGAAATAAACAGAGGTAGTCTTAGTTTTGGGCTCTATCTCGGGTAGTTATCGGGCGATTTTTCTGAATTTCAATACCGATTTTCTCGCAGATACTTCTGACAGTTTGGTACCACTAACGGATCTATGTGACATCGGTGAGCTTCAGAACACGGACAGACGGACATGGTTAAATCGGCTTCCCTATCTATAAGGATCCAGAATATATATACTTTATGGGGTCGCAAATGGATAGTAAAAAAACTACAAACGGAATGACTTATGTGAAGGGTTATAAAAATCACTTATATATTCTTATAGTTTTTACCCCTTTTTTACTCTTTAAGTTCTAAAAGTAACAAAAAATACTCAAAAATATTTTCACAATTTTTCGAGACCTGTTTAATACAACTTGAACTATGTTTCTGGTTAAGAAGTTAAAAGAAGTACATAAAATGTTCCAAATCAAATTTACACTTTTTTCTATCCCTAAAGGTATAAA
This sequence comes from Melanophora roralis, assembly GCA_963583895.1. Classification (NCBI taxonomy): domain Eukaryota; kingdom Metazoa; phylum Arthropoda; class Insecta; order Diptera; family Rhinophoridae; genus Melanophora; species Melanophora roralis. The sequence continues at coordinate 68,659,653 of OY757187.1, forward strand.
AAAGTCATTAAAAACCTTTTTATATTTTTTTAAAACTGTTAAATGAAATTTCAATTATTATTTACTTTTTAATTGTTCAGAAGTTACGAAGGAACCTAGGCACTATCACAATTTGGTTTTTACCATTTTTCACCGCTTATCAAAAAAAAGGTCGAAAATATTTAAACACACGCGTTTGCTTTTTTGAGCAAAAAAAACCAAACATTTTTAATTTTGTTTCTATCATGTATAGTTTAGGAGATATTAACTTTCTCAAACTTCCATTTTGGGTCCACTTTTACCATTTTCGGGTCCTAGTTTCCCGAAATCTCCTTTTAGTGGCTTTCTACATGTGAAGAGGTATCCACTTTTCAAATTTCAAGAGTCTTTAAAATACTTATTTCTTCTTAGTAAAACGAAATCAAAATATTTTGCAAAATTTTAATTTTTATAATTTTAAATTAAAAATCTTTTAGGATTTATTGCACCATAATTTAATTTATTGTAAAAATGAAGCAACAAGTATTTGAAAAGGCGGGAGAAAGTGAGTGAAAAATTTAAATTTCTTTACGTTTTTATTGTTTTTTATTTCTATGATAAGTAACCATAACTAACTAGACCTTAAAATATTACTACATGTGTTCTTTCCCTCAATACTTTATGCTATTTTAGTTAAAAACAAAAAAAGTTTTTAAAAGATATTGACATACGATCAAAATTTTTACAATTTATAAAATTAAATTTGCATTTCAAAAATACACCACATTTTTTACAATTTTTGTATTTAATTATGTTTATAAACATACTTATATATATATAGTTATGTACATTCGTACAAGTTTTAACAATATGGGGTTTTAAAATTACATTAACTAACTTAATTGGTAGTATTCGGGTACAAAATCATTTGCTAAATTACTTAAAAAATTAAAATCTGACGAACTGTTGGAGTTATCAACTAAACCATTTATGTTAGTCCCTGGTCCGGCTTGTGGAAAATGTGGATTATGGGCGGCCATTGCAGGCGGTTGAACATTAGCCGGTAAGTTAATGTGTGGTGGCGGTTCAGTGTCCAGGAGAACATCGCTGCCCATCGGAGTTACCCCATGATTATCTAAAAGCGGTATTGTAAATGAATTAGAATTTGAAATTTACAAGTACATACGCATGTATGTACACATGTTGTAACATGCACATACATATGGGGGATTTCATGTCAAGTGACCCAACTTTTTTTTTCGATTGGAAAGAAATTTGGACCAAAGTAAGTTCTTGCAGAGAGTAGTTTAGACACAATTTTTTAGCACGATCGGTCAAGAACTCTTTGAGCTAGAGGGGTTCAAAATTTGACGTTTTCGGCATATAGGTGTTTTTTCTCATACATGTAGTTTATTACCTTTTGCTTTTAAAAAAATTCGTCCAAAATACTTTCGATAGATTTTTTTTCAATCTTTCAGAAAAAAATATTTTTAAAATTAAAAAAAAATTTTTTTTATTTTTTTTTATAAAATAATTAGAAAAAATTTTTTTTTTTCCAAAACTGCCCATTTTTTTTTTTTTTTTTTTTTTGCTCAAAAGAAAGCTTAGGTCTTTTGCTTGAAGAACTTGGAGGTCGCTTAGTGGGATGCGAGTGGGATATCTATAAAAATTAATGTTTTGTAACTCAAGGTAGGGATTTTCCAATTTTCGCGTATATTCTATTTTGATTTTTATCCTATTAATGTAAAATTATCTCTTAAGCAAAAAAAAAAAAAATATTTATGCTAAGAAACAAAATAATTTAACCTTTCCGTTGGTATGCAAGTACCAAATAAAGTCTCATACACTCGACACTGTATTACCAACAAAATGGTAGTCCTCTGGAATAAAATCACTTTTATATGGCAATGTCTGAACACATTTTGTTAATATTTTCAATGCATACCGTCGGAAAGGTTAAATTGTTTTGTTTCTTAGCATAAATATTTTTTTTTTTTGCTTAAGAGATAATTTTACATAAATAGGATAAAAATCAAAATAGAATATACGCGAAAATTGGAAAATCCCTACCTTGAGTTACAAAACATTAATTTTTATAGATATCCCACTCGCATCCCACTAAGCGACCTCCAAGTTCTTCAAGCAAAAGACCTAAGCTTTCTTTTGAGCAAAAAAAAAAAAAAAAAAAAAAAATGGGCACTTTTGGAAAAAAAAAATTTTTTTCTATTTATTTTATAAAAAAAAAATAAAAAAAAATTTTTTTTAATTTTAAAAATATTTTTTTCTGAAAGATTGAAAAAAAAACTATCGAAAGTATTTTGGACGAATTTTGTTAAAAGCAAAAGGTAATAAACTACATGTATGAGAAAAAACACCTATATGCCGAAAACGTCAAATTTTGAACCCCTCTAGCTCAGAGAGTTCTTGACCGATCGGGCTAAAAAATTGTGTCTAAACTACTCTCTGCAAGAACTTACTTTGGTCCAAATTTCTTTCCAATCGAAAGACATCGGTTTTAAAAGTTGGGTCACTTGACATGAAATCCCCCATATATGTAATTTAAATGTATTTTTAAACAGTATTTTAATTAAAAATTCCTTAACGCTACAAGTTTAAAATGCGTATGTACATAGTTTCGAGTAAAATAGCATTAAAAGTTTAAGAATATTTAAATATTTAAAAATTTTTTTTAATCAAAATTAAGGTAGATTTAAGCTTAAAAGTAAAAGGAAGGTTTATAGGAATTTTATTTTATTTAAAATCTTTTTGTTTATTTTAGAATATACGAAAATTTTTTATTTTTGGATCTTCTATAACAAGAATTATACTTTTAATCGTAGTCAAATTATTTGTTATTTTTAAGGCAGATTTTGTATCAATATATTCTCATCTTAAGGTTGCTTATTAAATTTAATTTGAGAAAAAAATTGTTTTTAATAAATGGTAAAAATAAACTCGAGCTAAAATAAACTAACATTAAAACAAACTAATATAATTTGGTAGAAAACACCCTGTATTTTGTTTATTAGGTCCACCATATTGATGACTTTAAAAACACTTACCACCCATTGGTTGTTGATGATGATGTGAAAAATTTCCGTGTTGATTAAAACTGTGGGGACTATACTGCTGTTCTACGCCATGTTGTTGAGCGTGATGATGATGGTGGTGGTGATGGTGATTATTGTAGAAAGATTGTTGAAAATGATTTTGTTGAACAGTTGGCAATGCTGGTGGTGGTGCCGCTTCCATGTGTATGCCCAAGGCCGTCGCAGTAGCTGAATTTATATGCGGCATACTGTGTTGGTGCTGCTGTTGATTATGATGAAATTCCATTGTCTGTTGAAAATTATTTTGATCATAATAAGGTCCGTTGGGACCTTGAGACTTGGAATCATAATAATTACTAGTGGCATCAAATTCTCCAGCAACCTGATGGTGCAGTTGTTGGCTTAGTGGTGGACCAGTATAGTTACCACCCTGTTGAGAGTGGTGGTTATAAGCATTGTATTGCAATGTGTCACAAACAGGGTGATTATAAAAGGGTTGTTGTATTTGCTGAGCACTGGCTGTGTTGGCTGGTGGTGGAGGATGGTGAAAAACATGACCATGGTGAAGTTTAGTTGCAAGCTCATTGGCTGCCTTAAGGTTTGGTGAGCTTTGTGACACAGCTAAAAAGTCTTGTTTAGGACTTGAATATTCACCATTTGGTACTTGAATTGGTGAATTTTGTACATGCTGTTGCTGTAGTCTATGTGCAATATGGTGTGGTGAACTGGCTGAGGCAAATTCAATGTCATATTTGCCGTAGTAGTTTTGTGTAGATGGATGTGTTGTCAGTTGTTGCTGCTGATGTTGTGGTGATTGCAATTGTTGCTGTGGTGTCTGTTTACTGTTGTAGTAACTACCGTAGAAAGAAGAACTACCAGCCATACTACCATCCGCAATATTAGCGGCGTTAGCAGCTGCATTTGAAGTATGATATCGTCGTTTGCCACCGGTTCCACCATTACTATTAGCCGTGGCTTGGCTATGTTGGGAAGAAGTGTCTGAATTACGACGGTAGCCTGAACCAGTGCCAATAGATATAGCTGAGTCGTAACCACTTAGATGTGATACCTTGGTAGAAGTTGAGACGATTGATTCTTTTTTAATGTGTTGTTCATCTTTCTTTTTAACTTTGTTTATGGGAGCTTCTTCTAGATCATCATCTAAGCTACCACTGGAAGCCACACTGGAATCAGCACTGACCATATTAGAACCAGACACGGCATTACTGCCGCATATATTGGAAGATATTCCTGACTCTAGGGTGGAGTTGGGCGTTACTAAAAAAAAAAAAAAAAATATTTTACATCATGATTTGCTTTGCATTAAGCTGAAAATTTTTTGTCAAAACAAAACATACAACTTCCAGCGCTGGCATTATTGTTCGTAGCACTTGGTGTATTATTGTTATGACCTCTGGAGTTTGATGTGGAATCTGGTATATCGTCCGATGGCAGCTCACAGCCCTGACATGATTTCTTTGAATTAGAGTCTGTTATAAAGAAATAACAATACATTAATTAGAAAACAAAATATAACTTAAAACTTAAAAAAAAAATAGAACAAATTGTGCAAAAAATGCTGGCCGACTTTGGGACACCCTAAGCAAAATTAATTTGTATTAAGTAAAAACTATAACATTTTAAAACAATTTTAATACATTAAAATTTTTGCAAAAATCTTAAATAAGATATTAGGAGGTAAAATTTATATAAAGTCCAAAAGCCACATATATAAAAGAAGAAAATTAATAGAACAAATAAAGTAGGGCTCAAGAAAGGGTATCACTTAACTTGTATGAAATCAATATACATACACATATACAGAGTAAAAAAAAATGAAACATCAAAGACACGTATCTTCTTTGTACTGACAGTGATTGATACGCTTCAGTATATTTTGCTCTTCTTTGTTTGTTAAATTAAAGGTGGTAACTTTGAGTTAAGTTTTACTTTTTTATTTTTTGAATATAATAATTTGTTAAAGTTAAAATATTTATATAATTGCTAAAATACATTATTTTCTTTTAACTTATTAGTTAAATTTATATTATTGAAGATCGAGATAAGAAAAAAAAGGAGATCAATCGCGATATAAACATAAACTAGTCAGTTCTTTAAAAGCTGACGTTTATATAAGAACGTGTACACTGGAACACTAAAGTATTTTAGTATAGTAACACACCAGTACAGTTAATATAATATAAAATAACTCTTAAATATAACAATTAAAAAAACTTAACATTTTCTTTCATTATGAAGTAATAAACTCCTAAATGAAATAACTCCCAAAGAAATTTTTCTGATTTTTTTTATATTTTTTTCTATAATTGGAAATTATTTAGTTTTTCAAAGTATTGTTAAACATTTTGGTTTTATCAAAAGAGGTATTTTAGATAGCCAGCCTTCGTAAGGGCTTAAGAAATTACACCTCTAGTACCGCTGTACAGTGGGAGAAATGACCAATTTAGTGGCGCTTTTGCTATATCTCGGAAACTTAAACATCTATCAACTTTAAGGTTACTTCAAAGTAATTTTACAGCAAATGCTACAATTTGAAAAAAGATTGGCTGGAAAGGAGCAGAGGGAGTGGAAGAACTCATACAAACATATAATTTTTAAGAAATTCTCACTTCAATATATTAAAGATCCTTTAAAAAACTTATCGATTTCAAATCTTTTGTACGCTATTCAATTCATTATGAATTAATTTTTGAAACCTTCAACTTCAATCCACCACGAAGTAATTTTAGTATAATTTTTATGTTCTGAAGACTTTTGAGCTAGATCAGTTAACGCCATTGTGTACCAATGAAGACCAATGAAAAGTGGCCCCAAGTACCAATTTAGCGAAAAAAAGCCATAACTTTCATAAAACAAATGAGTTGATATGATACTGTTTTACGCAAAAAATTGGCGTTTTCTATTGAGTGGACGTGACAGTTTTCATACAAAAATTAAGTGATATAAGACCTGCAAAATCATTTCATACACACTGATATTTCTGTATGTTATTTCTGGGTTTTGTATGTATATTCAAAACATTTTAATATTCACTGCAAACAGTTTCGCCTTCAAAATAGTTTTCCGCATTTTGAATATAGATTTCGTAAACATTAAACAAATGCCTTTCGGTGAAGAACAGTTTAATCTAAAGATTTGATAAAAAGTGTCTATTTAGACCAATATCGGCAGCTAGGTTAGGTTAGGTAAAGTAGAACAGGCAGCCGTTAGAGGAAATGATACAGCTCACTTGGGTCCGCTCAATTCGGTCCCTTTGGTTACCTGAAGAGGCAGATAGAATAGGTTGAAACGGAAGGAAATAAGAAATTTAGAGAAGGATAAGAAAGAAAGAAAGAAAAGAAAATGAAGCAAACTTACCAGGGTCTCTTCTCTGGTGGGAATCGAACCCACAACCCCCAGACTGGTAGACTCGTGCACTTACTACGGATCTACCGGGGCATCCAATATCGACAGCTAATTACACAATCATTTAACAAACTACATGATATGGAATACAACGGTCAAAAAATTGGAGCGAAAGCTTATGAAATTCACATTTAAAGATCTAACGCAGATCACAATACAGATAAAACTGCACAATTAAGAAATACGTTGTAATTTTCATTCGTCCATCTTTAAACAGGAAGCGAGTTTAACTGCCCCTTAAGAATTAAAAAAAAATCGATATCTTAATTGTATCAATAAAACCAACAATTACAACAGAAAATATATTTGTTGAACTTTATAAGCTCTCCGAACCACACAAAATAATCAACTGTTTTTTTTAACAAAATTAAGCAATTAATCGTGTTTAAAACAATTCAAAATAAATAATCTTGACAAATAATAATTACCATCCGCAACAATGACTTTTTTGCGCTAAATTTGGTATTGGGGCCATAGTGCAATGTGAGTGGAATAAAAGAATGTAGCGCTCCCACTTATTTTGTCTTGCTTGTGCACTCTGATTTGTTTTTAAATTTTAAAATTCATATTGATTTAAATTTATAATTGTAGGTCTTGACGAGACAAATTAATGACAGGCGTCAAACTCAGTAAATAAAAACCCGATATAAAAATACCGATTTTTTTTAATTTGGACTTTGACAAGACGTACAGTAATAAATAAGTATATTTTCTTTTATTTTCGAGACTATATAACATAGAATATAACAACGAGTAGTAATCACAAATCTTGATAGTGTTTTATGTAATGAACCTTATTTAAAGGATATAAAGGAAGTGAAAAAATTTCAAATAATAAAAGTAAATATGGATGTGTACAAATTAACCTTTTTTTTCAAATTTGAAGATTTAGGCCTTTAAGTTCCACTTAAGTCTAGGCGGCAGTTGACTAGCTCGATTATCAGCTTATAGGGAAAAATTTCACATAAACTCATAGTATTTATTGTTTAACTTTATCTAGAAAGTCGACCATTCGCTCATAGTCGGTGCATTCTGGAAATTTTTGCGTTTCAGCCAATCATTGGTTGGTTCCAAAAAAAAAATACGTCTACTTTCAACCTCATTTAACAATGGCATGTGCCTGTGACTTATTTTCTACTTGATTGAATTGTGCTTTGCAGTATTTTAATAGACCAACAAAACTCCAAAAAAATTATTTTAAAAAAATCAACATTTTTTGTTGCTTCACTGTGATATAAGAATATGTTCGATTAGAGACTGACATTGCAAAAAAATTGTTTTTTAAATCAAAAAGTAGCAAAAACCTGCAGCCTACCTGTACCCATTCCATATACATACATACGTGGTAGGGTATGCGTTTGTGCAGATGTTTGTAACGCCGAAAAATAATGATCAGAGATCCACCTACAGGTATACCGGCCGACTCAGCATCACTTTCTGGGTTGATTTTACCATGCCCGTCCGTTTGGGTGTCCATTTTGCCATTAGTACGAAGCTTGTTGTTTGTGGAGGTGATCGGTCAACGTTGTGATATAGCCCCATAGAAATGTCCCCCCGGAGTAAGCAGTTTGGGTTGTAACTTACTCGAGTACTACTCTTTCTTCCTAAACTTTTGCACATGCGACTTTCTTTATGTCGGCAGCTAGTGCACTGGGCAAAAAAAATTATCGGTCCATTTTTTTATATAGCCCACATACAAATGTCCTCCCAGAATAAGCATTTTTAGTTATAAAATGCACGAATATAAATTTATCTTCACAAAATTTTCCACACATGTTCATTTTTATGACATGTGGTTAAGGGTATAATATTGTCGGAGTGACGTAATATAACTTTTTTTACTTCTTCTTACTTAACATAGACAAGAATAAATGTTAACAAATGAATCAAATACTAGATCGAGTCCGGTCATATTCAACCATTTTTTGTTTCGCAGACTATCGGGTTAACTACATATCTATTTTTTTGCTACTTATTAAATTTGTTAAACAAATTATCTTTAAAAATCTGTACAATCAGTACTTTTTTCAAAAATTAGTACATTTCAGTACACATATTTTTAATCCGTACAATAACAAAAACTCAGTACCTTTATTAAAGAAATCAGTAACATCATACCTAGGGTCACCATTTATTTCTAGTTCGAAATCAGTACTATTTTTAGATTTTGTATCTAAAATCAAGAATTTTATTCTTGAATTTAACCAAAATCTTTTTAAGTACGATCCTTACTTACATTTTCTTAAATCAAGCCTATTCGGGTTGCTTCAATAAATCAAGCAGAAAAAAGCTTGTTGTTTTAATATATTATTTTACATTTGAAAACAAAATGTGTCGGTGGCCTAGAGGTAACGCGTTTGTGCTGCAGTGCAGAAATTCCTGGTTCGAATCTCAGCTTCGGTAAGTAAGTAAATAAAATTAAATTTTTAAATTATAAATTTTAAGTATCTATAAAATAAAAATAAAATATAAAATTCTTCTTCTTTAATAAAGATCCATAAGTCAAAAAAATGACATTTTATTTTCGAATTAATCGGATTAAATCAATCTTTTCTTGGCTTACTTTAAGTAAGGTTCCGAACTTAAATCAATACTTTTTTGGCTTAATTGTGGCTAAAAGTAAGAAATTCGTACTTGAAAAAATTTTATTTGGAGTAAGAAACTTCGTACTTGATTCAAGAAAAACCGTACTCACCGTACTTTTGACACCGCTATGGCTTGATTTAAGTAAAGTTTTCTTAGATAATTTTTTGTGTGTAGTCTCAGAACCATCTTTAATTATAGCGATGGCAATTAAACCACTTCCTGAATCGATTAAAGCATGTCTATTTGTCTATGGGTGTCTATGTATTCTTATAAATAAGTAACACGTCGCGGGTCGATGTTTGATTCAGCTAATAGTATATCAGAAAAAAAATTATAATATTTTTGGTGAGCAGTCAATGGACTTTAAACTAGATTTAATACAAAAAGCTTTAACCAAGCGAAACCGATATTGGGAGACCAGCATAGATTAAAAAATATTTAGCTACAATCTTAGATTTTGTATTGAAATGTGGTTTTCGCAAAAAAAAAAAAATATAAACGACAAATGCATTTTTTTGTCCTGCGACTACAAGCTCTCCACAGAAGGGTTATAATTAAATCGTTATACAAAATACTCTTTTTATCTCGGTCTTCATGTAATTTTTTGTTTATTATCGGTCAACGTATATATAGCAAACTATGCTATTCTGATAGACTGATTGATTGATTTTCTTTAAATGTTAATGTACTTTAAAAAATTGTTTGAATGTTAAACAGCTACATTATGTTTTTATACTGTTTTAAAGTCCTTAAGGATCTTGTGTATAGAGACCTCTTTATAAACGTATTTTTTTTTAAATATGGAATATAATATTTAACAACCAAAACTTTAGAAAAAAAGTAATCGAATAATAAAATCATGGTACACTTACTGCTATCAGACTGATCGTCATCACCTTTAAGACTGTCCTTGTTATCTTCATCATCCGTTTTTGATAGAGTTTGACGTTTGTGTTTCATGCGCCGATTTTGAAACCAAACTTTTACCTGTAAAACGTATTAAAAAGGATGAAAAAAACAAATAAAAATGTAATCAATGAAAAATGTTGATTAAAATTTAAACTTAATATCAGTTTAGAAATTAATGTTTGTCGCTTATGATGTTAAATAAGTGCTTTTGCTCTATTTTACTCTAAATTCTTTCAAATAATTCAAACCATTATTAAGAAAAACACTTAAAAGAAGGTGATAATGACTATGAAGTTGCTTAAGCAGACAAACATAAACAATAACTCACCTGCCGTTCGGTTAAATCTAAACTGGCTGCAATTTCGATTCTTCTTGGCCGGCATAAATATTTATTGAAATGAAATTCCTTTTCCAATTCCAACAGTTGGGTGTTTGTGTATGCGGTCCGCAGACGTCTTGGCAATCCATTTTCTGGAACGAATTCAGCTGCAATTGAAAATTGCATTTTCTTGATACTTGCATAAATGAGATTTTGAACCAACACCGCCACCAACCAACACACAATTTCACAATAACACAAACGCACTTTTATCCAATGCCTGACTGCCGTAGATACAAAGTGTATCTTTAATTTAAAACGGGTTGTTTAAAAGGAAAAATCCAAATAAGTTTATGAAAATGTTTATTAAAAACGCTTCTCGCAAACCTTTTCCGGTCTGTTGATAACTGATTCAATAGAGGCTGGTACATATTAACGTTGTGGTAGTAGTGATAATTGTGGTGGTAAAATGTTATTAAGAAATATTGCATTCATTTTGTTTTTGTTTTTTTTTATTAAAAAATAAGGAGGCATAAATTAAAAAAAAAGTTTAAAAATAAGTTTTGTATTTTTCTAAAATGAATATTCTTATATAAGATTGTAAGGTAACTACATGTTTTATGCGAATTTCCCTTATATGCGTATGTATGTATGTTTGTAAATTAATTAGTTTTTGTAAATTTTTCTTATGGCAATCCATCAGTATGTCACTATGCATAACTAATTTTTGGTTTGGCACGGTTAATGAAATATGTCTACTTGAGCGAACACTTATCCGCTGTGCACTATGTATAACATCGCACTTTGTTTTACCCCTTGAATTCCGCTATAATTTTAAGTATAAATAATAAAAATTAAATGCAGTTATATTACATACCGAATAGGTAATAAGAGGAAAGACTCATACAGACTATTTAAAACTCAATTTACTTACTCCTGTATCAATTCGTGAAAAAATTTCTAGCGTTTTCTTATGTTTTAATGCATTAATTCTCTCAAAACACTAGAACAATCAAGTTATCAATGTTTTTTTTGACTTTGACTATACTTTTTAAGCCGTGACTATAAAGTTGTTTTCATTGACAAACTTTAAGCATTTTTAACTGTTTGTTTGTGATTTGCTTTGTCAAAAAAACTCAAGTTTTTCCATGGAAAATTCTAAAAGTTGCTGCAGAGTTTTGTCTATTTTTAAGATAACTGCGAGCATTATTTAAGTTTATCTTTTTTTTGGTGGGTAAATAAGATGTTGTTAAAGTTTTAAGTAAGTAAAAAAGAAACAAAAACTTAATTTAAATCAATCAATCAAGTTTCATTAACAACAAAAATTGTAAAATTGTCTGCTTGAGCTTACGATTGAATCTGTTGCTTCTGGTGGTTGTTTAGCGGCTGATTGCTACTGTTTGAAAATAATTTTGGTTTTTTGTTAATGAATTTTTATTCCTTAAAGGCTTTCAATTCATTATCTACAAACACATGTTTTTTTTTACCAAAAATACATAACACATTGGGGAAGACTTTTCTAATCGCCATAAAATTTTACATGTATATAGCAAATTAATATTTAAGTTAAGGTTTTGAGGAAGAACTTCCTCTTCTTAGATCAGGGGCGGCACTATAGAGTCGAACAACGGTCAGCATATTTTTTCAGTGCTTGCCATTTATTTCTTTCCTATCCGATTTCAAGAGTTTTTTGCCTACTTCAAGCCTGCATAAAGCTTTAAAAAACATTTACTTAACTTTAATAATTAGTGGATTAAAACCTTTCGAAACTACAAAACTTCGAAATTTTTTAGGGCCTTGGTTAAGTTTTCTGGTTTTTGTTAGACATAAAAATTTATAAGCGTCAGAAGAAAAACATCATGATAATAGCTTTTTCAAATTTGAAAATGTGCAAGTTTTCAAAACAGTCGAATTTTTGAATACTTCTGCTCAAAAAGATACCTTTATTATTTTTCCTTAAAAAACAGTTGTGTTTGGGAATGCTTAGTAATTTTCTATTTTCCTAAATGCCATTTTAACATTCGTTTTTTAAAAAAAATAGCTGTAGTATATTTCAATGTAGTCCTACGGAATTTTACCTATTTTCGAAAAAAAATTGAAATTGGCAAATTTGTTCAAAAATTTTAGGGCTGCTTTAAAAATCAGAAACTATTGCCGAAATCCCCAAATATATATTTATTTGTAAACGTATTAAATCATTTCTAGACAAATTGTTGGCGCTATAAATAAATTCTGGGATTCTCGTTAAGTTTTCTGGATTTTTTTTTAAATTTTAGTACTTGTTAGTGTTTTTTAGTATAAACTGCATGTACGCGCAAAATTTCGATTCAAAATCTTCAATAACAAATATTCTAAAGAAAATTTAATATTTTCGTTTCTCCAAAAAATAATTTTTTTGAAAACATTTAGAAATTTCTCCAGATATCTTGAACGGTATAAGTTAAATTAAAAAAACTAGCTGCTAGGACCAAATATGACTCTCAAACTTGTACGCTTGTTGAAATTTTTAAATTATTAAAAACTTAACTTGGTTTCAACAGACGGACATGGCTGTATCGACTTCCCTATCTTTAGGGATTCAGAATATATATACTTTATGGGGTCGCAAGTTAAAAATGTAGATATTACAAAAGGAGTGACAAATTGATATATACACTTATAACTTACTAGCACATGACCCGATACTTCGTAAGCGCAGTTTTAGAAATTTATTAAGTGGAGGTTATGTTTTGTGCCTTTATTTCTTAAACTATTACCTGCAAAACGCAATTTAAATAAAGTTTCTACCTTTATTGGTTAAGAAATTACAAAAAGTACCTAAAAAGTACCAAAATGTAATTTGTACCCTTTCTTCTATCCCCTAGGGTCTTAAGTTTTTAAAAAATATAAAAAAAAATATTCATATTTCGTCAAGACTTGTCGAACGCAGTTTGAATTATGTTTCTATCTTTATTGGTTCAGATGCTACAAAAAGTACGTAAAAAGTACCACTTTACAAATTTGTACTCTTTTGTCTTCCCCTTAGGGTCCAGATTTTTAAAAAAGCTTAAAAAATATATTCATATTTTGTCCTGACCTGTCGAACGCAAATTTAACTATGTTTTTACCTTTATTAGTTAAGAAGTTACAAAAAGTACCTAAAAATTACAAATATGTAATTTGTACCCTTTTTTGTGCCTAAGGGTCCAAAATTTTTAAAAAGTATCGAAAACATATTCTTATTTTGTCGATACCTGTCGAACGCAATTTATATAGCGTATTTATCTCTATTGGTTCAAAAGTTACAAAAAGTATCAATATAGAATTTTTACCCATTTTTGAACCCTTTTTTTCCCCTCACATATTCATATTTTTTTAGTATCTGTCGATTGCACTATAAACGAATTTCCCGAAATCCCGTCTTAGTGGATCTAAACATAAGGAAAGGTACCCACAGTCCAAATTTCAGGTCTCTAGCTGTGCGCGTTTGGGCTGTGCGATGATGAATCAGTCAGTCAGTCAGTCAGTCAGTAACGTTATTCCTTAATATATATAGATGTAAAGGGTATAACAACAATAACAATACGAGCAAACGTAAGCAATATAGTTCTTTAAAATTTTTTTTAACTTAAATTAAAATATTTACTTTTCTCCCGAAAAAATCGACGATTATTGTAAACTTTTCTTATTCTTGAGTTAAATTGCCTACAACTTTCAGCTGATTCAAGCTGTTTTAGTTATGTTTTTTACTTTTGAGTTTCTTAAATTGGAAAACTTCCCGAAAATGACACGAATTAGGCTTTGCCATTAGCAGAAAAGTGAAAAAGGCTTGGTCAAAAAAATACAATTAAAATTTTTTAGGTCGAATTTCTCCTTAGCTATAAGAGATAGTTCATAGATGTCGCGAGGTTTTCTTAGACCTCTGTTGAGAAATTCTATTTCGTATTGCTTTAAAATTTTCATGTGCCCCAGGTGCACTATTTTGGGAACTTATGGGGTAACTTCTCCTTGCTTGGCACAAGCTATCAAAACAAAAAAAGGCAAACAAAGAGATTAATAAATAAATATCACTACCCTAAGTGAGCTTATGGATGGTGTTTTAGAACTAAGCAAAAGCTAAATGGTTTGGATCCAGCAAAGCTGGCCGGTTTTATTTTTTCACATATAAACATACCCAAGGGCAAAGTAACTCATTTTCTAATGTTTATGTGTTTGTATTTAAATATGTGTATATGTGTATTTGTATGGATTACACTTAGATAATTACCATAAAAAGGACAACTTTAAAATATAAAAATATATTAAAAAAATTATTTTGCATTTGTTGCAAAATTTACGCTTATTTTAATTTTCCACTTTACACTTACAAGCACTCTTGACCACTCGTAACAAACCTTTTATCTACAACAAAAAAAGGTAAGAACTTTTACAAAAGAATACAATAATTCATCTCTTTTAAACATAAAAATGTTTGTACGTATATTTAGGTTTGATATATACAAATAGGAAGGATGACCTTTCTAAGGGATACTTGGAAGGTTGCACAAACTATTTCAACACAATGTTAGCAAATATTACACAAGTGCTTTTAAGTGTTAACAAGTAAATTATAATGTAAAATATGTATTTATGTTTGCATTTACGGGTTGGTTTTGGGTGTGCGTCCTTTAGCAACAAAAAGGACAGTTCTATAGAAAAGAAAGAAAAAATTAAGCAGCCAACCCATAAATATCCATAAAGTCAACCTTAAACGTTTAAATCAATTTTCGTAAGAGTAGCGGAAATATAATACCATTAGATTTCAATTTGTTTGGAAAATTTTAGTAACAATTCCATACACACATTAGCACACATTATCTGAGCTACAAACTGATGTACAATTATGAAAACTTTCAATGAAATGAATACGACTTCTATTCTTTACGTATGAAAATATTTCTCTTCTTCGAAACACTTGCACTTAAAAGGAAAACAAAAAAAAAATAAAGAAAATCCATTTAAAAGTTTAGATAAGTTTGACTTCGGATATTCCGGTATTTCTTCCATGATGATGCTAACACTGACGATGATGATGGCAAAAGTTGTTAATTCAGTTGTTGTTGACAAAAATGCATTGGTTAGAATTGAAAGGAAAACACATATGCAAATGTATTGTCAAATGTGTGTGTGTGTTTTAAATAAAAGTAGCATTCCCATTCATACGAGCAAATGCTGCATTCACATCCGTATCTTATGTAGCATTCAAAACCATGTTATATGATTCTTATTACCACTGATTGCATTTTACATTGTCAATACTTGCTCATATGTAGGTTGCTGATTCTTCAATGCTTTCCTTGTTGTTCCTTAATTTAAATACGAAACAATATGTTACCAAACATCTTTTGTGCAACTACACACTTGCTTAGCAAATGCAAGATAAAATTGTATTGATTTTCTAAAGTTCTATAGAAACTTTGTAAACATTTCCACTTTTATATTTGCATACAAATACATACCCATACATATATGTATGTATGTACATCTGTATAGATCATAATTTCAATGCAGTTTTCCATTTTTCGCAATATTTCCTTGTTTTGACTGTCAATATATTTGTACAAAATATTTTATCTCTTCTAGTTTTTCAATTTATACTTCTGGCAACTTAAAAGGAAATCATATTTTCTGCCATTGTATTCAATAGTTCATTCTGGCATTTTATTCTACTTATGAGCAGATAAAATCAAATATAAAAAACTTTTCTTTCTTGTTTGCTTGTTCTCTAATATTTAAAAGAATTAATTCTCTATATTTTTAAGCAAAGTAATATAAGTAAGTAACTTTATATGTAAATGCATTCTGAAAATTCTTATAATGTAATTTATATGTATTTACCGCCTGGGTGATTTCCAGGAATTTTATATAAAATAATTTTTTGCTTCTCCGGGATTTTCTTGGCGGAATCCCGGGAAATAAAAGTTTAAGTAATTCGGGTTTTTATGTTAAAGAAATAGCTGTTTGTTAAACAAAATACATGGTAATACAACTTAAAACAAGTGGATATTCATTCAAAAACCTTTCAACTAGACATTTATTGAAATGAAAAAATAAAGTTTATTTAAATGCAATTAATATTATTTCAAAAAAACTAACTTCAAAAGCCAATTTTTCTTACCAACACCAACCAAGTAAAATGCATTTTTGAAACCAGCTACTCACTTTCATCATCAGTACTCTTTTAACGTTTGTTGTGTTTTGGGTGTAAACATTATCTATTTAGCTTACATGTTATCCAGAAAAGCAAACAGAATTTATTTTTGTAAATTAGAACGAAGTTTGTTGAATTTATTGTCCTAAGCATATAACTAATTTTGTTTTTATTTTTACAACTTTACTGTAAAACAAAAATTTTCAGAAAAAATGATCTGAGAGTATACCGATCTACGTAAAATCAATCAAAACAGATTTAGTGTCATATTTTAGTATCGAGCGGAGTCCCAAGAATTTTAGAAACTTTTCCGATTTCCCAGAAAACCGAAAAGTGCGTTTTTATTTAAAATAACCCTAGTGAGATGTTTCTGTTGCTTTTGCGAGCCCTATTAGTCTTCGGGATTCATTTTTTAGTTATATTTTTTCCTATTTGCTTACAAAAATTAGGTATCGGCTACTAAAAAAATCAGTAACTTCCCACAGTTCAACTAAATTTAGCCCCGAAATTTCAAAGCATTTTTAGCTTAAATTTTTCTACACTTTTTTTAACAAAACTACAATTATCTTAAAAATATTTTTTTTTTAAATTTTTGAAAAAAATAAGATTTAATTAAAATTTTTTTAAATATTTTTAACATAATGTTTTTATAACTTCTCTTAAAATAGGTATAAAAAATGCAAATCAGGAAATACCTACTATTTCGGGGAAAAAAGCGGAAAATTTTTTTTTAATCATGCAAACAATTTTTTTTTATTTAAAAAGATAGAACTTTGGTTACAATGTTAATGTAATGTATCTTTAAATTATTTCTAAAAATTAAATCTTTCAATACAAATTTTCTAAAGCTTAAAAAATTATTTGCCCTGATTTTTTACAAAACTCGTTGACTGACAATCGGTTAGAATTAAAAAAATTTTTGCAACAAGAACATGTGTCTGTGGGTTATTAAATCGTTGGCCATTTGGTAGGTTGGCAAAAAGTGGTCAACCAACGACACTTATAACAAAAAACAGACAAGTGCTTACAAAGTTATGTTGTAGAACCACAAAATGAGAAACTACCAAAACACCTTGGGATACAGCCCCAACTTTATAACGAGATAAATTTTACAACCAAAATGACCCCAATTTATCTTGAGGACAAACATTTAAATACGGTAGCAATTTACACACTCACACACATATACACACACACTCGAATAGAACAAAAACACATAAAATGAAAATATTTTTGTTTGCGGCAAAACACAGCACACAAGTTGTAACTTTTTATTACAGACTTTCTTTTTTTTAATTTTTGCAAGAGAAAAAAGCCAATTTAAATTGTAAAAAACATTTTTCAATAACACTTTTTTTAACTTTCATCAATTGTAAAATTTAGTTTTTAGAAAACAAAAAACTGTGTTGATTGCACCTTAAATAATAAAAAAACAAGTAAGAGCGCTATATTCGGCTGTGCCGAATCTTATATACCCTTCACATTGGTCTTTAAATATACCCAGCCGAGTAATTTTGTACTGCAAATAATATAATAAAAAACCTTGTGCGAGTTTTAAAGCCCATAGAAAAAATAACAAAATTTTAACGTTCGTATGAATAATAGAAATAGATGAAGAAGATTTGAGGTCGAGAGTTTTTAAAGTTTTCGACATTATTCATATTTAAAGGTTAATAAAACTTATTAGATGTTCTAGTCCCCCTGCTCTTCACCAAGTTTTTCACCAAAATGTATGAATTATTTGATTATTACTTTTTGTGGAATATTCGAAGTCGATAGCTGTAATAGTTTTCCAGAAGTAGCGTATCGAAAATTGTTTAAAAATTGTTAATTTGTATGGGAGCTACCCCTTCTTCACCCCCCATCCGAAAATCTTTTTCTTCAGAGCGTAGCCCTTAATGTCCAATTACTTTTTGTAGAACATTTGATTTCGATATATGTTATAGTTTCTGAGATATAGCATATCGAAAATTTAACAAAAATTGTTAATATGTATGGGAGCTACCCCTTTTTTTGCCCCCACTCGAAAATTTTTTTCTTTAAAGCGTAGCCCTTAGCGTGCAATTACTTTTTGTGGAACATTTCATTTCGATATCTGTTATAGTTTCCGAGATATAGCGTATCGAATATTTGATAATAATTGTCGATTTGTATGGGAGCTACCCCTTTTTTTGCCCCCACCCAAAAAATTTTTTCTTTAAGGCGTAGCCCTTAGCGTGCAATTACTTTTTGTGGAACATTTCATTTCGATATCTGTTATAGTTTCCCAGATATAGCTTATAGAATATTTTATTATAATTGTCGATTTGTATGGGAGCTACCCCTTTTTTTGCCCCCACTCGAAAATTTTTTTCTTTAAAGCGTAGCCCTTAGCGTGCAATTACTTTTTGTTGAACATTTCATTTCGATATCTGTTAAAGTTTCCGAGATATAGCGTATCGAATATTTGATAATAATTGTCAATTTGTATGGGAGCTACCCCTTTTTTTGCCCCCACCCAAAAAATTTTTTCTCTAAGGCGTAGCCCTTAGCGTGCAATTACTTTTTTTAGAACATTTCGTTTCGATATCTGTTATAGTTTCCGAGATATAGCGTATCGAATATTTGATAATAATTGTCGATTTGTATGGGAGCTACCCCTTTTTTTGCCCCCACCCAAAAAATTTTTTCTTTGAGGCGTAGAACTTAGCGTGAGTTACTTTTTGTGGAACATTTGATTTCGATATCTGTTATAGTTTCCGAGATATAGCGTATCGAATATTTGATAATAATTGTCGATTTGTATGGGAGCTACCCCTTTTTTTGCCCCCACCCAAAAAATTTTTTCTTTAAGGCGTGGACCTTAGCGTGCAATTACTTTTTGTGGAACATTTCATTTCGATATCTGTTATAGTTTCCCAGATATAGCTTATAGAATATTTTATTATAATTGTCGATTTATATGGGAGCTACCCCTTTTTTTGCCCCCACTCGAAAATTTTTTTCTTTAAAGCGTAGCCCTTAGCGTGCAATTACTTTTTGTTGAACATTTCATTTCGATATCTGTTAAAGTTTCCGAGATATAGCGTATCGAATATTTGATAATAATTGTCAATTTGTATGGGAGCTACCCCTTTTTTTGCCCCCACCCAAAAAATTTTTTCTCTAAGGCGTAGCCCTTAGCGTGCAATTACTTTTTTTAGAACATTTCGTTTCGATATCTGTTATAGTTTCCGAGATATAGCGTATCGAATATTTGATAATAATTGTCGATTTGTATGGGAGCTACCCCTTTTTTTGCCCCCACCCAAAAAATTTTTTCTTTGAGGCGTAGAACTTAGCGTGAGTTACTTTTTGTGGAACATTTGATTTCGATATCTGTTATAGTTTCCGAGATATAGCGTATCGAATATTTGATAATAATTGTCGATTTGTATGGGAGCTACCCCTTTTTTTGCCCCCAGCCAAAAAATTTTTTCTCTAAGGCGTAGCCCTTAGCGTGCAATTACTTTTTTAGAACATTTCATTTCGATATCTGTTATAGTTTCCGAGATATAGCGTATCGAATATTTGATAATAATTGTCGATTTGTATGGGAGCTACCCCTTTTTTTGCCCCCACCCAAAAAATTTTTTCTTTAAGGCGTAGCCTTTAGCGTGCAATTACTTTTTGTAGAACATTTCATTTCGATATCTGTTATAGTTTCCGAGATATAGCGTATCGAATATTTGATAATAATTGTCGATTTGTATGGGAGCTACCCCTTTTTTTGCCCCCACCCAAAAAATTTTTTCTTTAAGGCGTAGCCCTTAGCGTGCAATTACTTTTTGTAGAACATTTCATTTCGATATCTGTTATAGTTTCCGAGATATAGCGTATCGAATATTTGATAATAATTGTCGATTTGTATGGGAGCTACCCCTTTTTTTGCCCCCACCCAAAAATTTTTTTCTCTAAGGCGTAGCCCTTAGCGTGCAATTACTTTTTGTGGAACATTTCATTTCGATATCTGTTATAGTTTCCGCGATATAGCGTATCGAATATTTGATAATAATTGTCGATTTGTATGGGAGCTACCCCTTTTTTTGCCCCCACCCAAAAAATTTTTTCTCTAAGGCGTAGCCCTTAGCGTGCAATTACTTTTTTTAGAACATTTCATTTCGATATCTGTTATAGTTTCCGAGATATAGCGTATCGAATATTTTAATAATAATTGTCGATTTGTATGGGAGCTACCCCTTTTTTTGCCCCCACCCAAAAAATTTTTTCTTTAAGGCGTAGCCCTTAGCGTGCAATTACTTTTTGTAGAACATTTCATTTCGATATCTGTTATAGTTTCCGAGATATAGCGTATCGAATATTTGATAATAATTGTCGATTTGTATGGGAGCTACCCCTTTTTTTGCCCCCACCCAAAAAATTTTTTCTTTAAGGCGTAGCCCTTAGCATGCAATTACTTTTTGTAGAACATTTTAAGTCGATAGCTGTTATAGTTTACGAGATATAGCGCATAAAATATTTCACCAAATTTGTGCAATTGTAGAAAAAATACCCCTTCCCCTGGTCCTATCTGAAAAAAATTTTTCCATTATTAAGGCCCCTTTTTTAGGAGTATCCGTGCCAAGTTTTGTGGCAAGAGTGACTATACTTACTGAGATATATAGGGATATATGCACGGATTTTGTCCTAAAAAAAATGGGTTACTCTGGGTTTTCGCTTATATCTCGGTCAATAGTGAACCGATTTTATTGATTTTAAATAGCGATTGTCTCCAGGATATTTGTGATAGTTTGACACCATTAACTGGTCTGTATCTTTTTATTTGACTCCGGAAACTTGATTTCAACAGACGGACAGACGGACAGACGGACAGACGGACAGACGGACAGACGGACATCGCTAAATCGACTTCCCTATCTATAAGGATCCAGAATATATATACTTTATGGGGTCGCAAATGAATAATAAAGAAATTACAAACGGAATGACAAAGTGATATATACCCTATCACTATGTGAAGGGTATAAAAATAAGAGAAGAGAAGAGAAAGCAATAAGAATTGATTTGAATACACAAATCAAATAAATTCACTGCATCTCGTTGCAAAACAACAACTGATGCTAAAGGCATGAGCAAACAAGTAAAAATTTCTTCATTCATTTAATGATTGCAAGTAGAATATTGAGTCTTTAGAATACGAACAAAAGCAAAAAATGTATTCCTTTCCTTACCGATTGTTAAGAAAAAAACTTGTTATCAGTTGGTTATTTGTTGCACCGGATGCTTCTGTTGTTATTAATGATTTTTTTTGATTTCTTAGATTTTTTTAAATATGTTTTTTTTAATAAAAAGATTGCTACTGTTAATCAGAGCTGGGACTATAAGGCTTAGGATTCTATAATCGATTTTTTAAAGCTTTTCGATTATTAGTAATAACTATTGAGAAACACTTCTAATCTCAATTAGCTCCATTATTACAAGCATACCTTATGTTATAAGCAAACAGCTACCTGATTAGCTAAAGAGAAGAACATAAATTAAATATTTTTGCCGTATTTGTTTGAAATTGCCGTATTTATTGTTCTTTTGGCTACACTGTGCAACAGTGAACAAAATCCACAAACGGTATAGTATAGGGGTTTATTCTAAAGCAGATTCAGATTTGGTTATTTAATAATATTGTACCTAAGACTCATTACACCGGAGCTTATAAGAAGCCTTTATTTTTTAACGAAATACAACTAATGGACACTTTGTTATTCCCACAAGTTCAAATTATCTCTAAATCTAATACAAATACAAGACTTCAAAAATACTGCTTCTAAAATTTTAATTGAATTCCAAGTTTTTTCCTAGCGCCGAAATTTTGTATCTAAGCTTTAACGTATATTTTGACCTAATATCAAGTATTTTTATATAAAAATCGCATACATGGTATAAACATTGGCAAAATCAAAATTCTATATGAAATGAATTCATTCAAAAAATTATTTCATATCATAGAAATATAAAATCATTCTACCAGTCTGTCTGTTGTGTCTTTAATGTATGGGTAACGAAACAATCATTAATCATTCCGGATTTTGAGCAACAGCAGCAACAAACAGTAACAGCAAAAAAGTTAATTTCTCATAGAAATATCTAAGATTTTTTTTAGTTGGTTGTCTATATGTTTAAAGTGTATTCGTATCTATTTGTCTGTACAGCAAACAACAAATGTGAATGATATGCTACTGACAAAATATATAAAAAAAAAAACAAAATAATATCAACTGCAAAGAAACGCATCAAATCCGATTTGATTAGGAAAATTTAGTTAAAAAAAAGATGTCAAATAAAAGAAAAAATATTTGATATGTTTATATGTATTTGTATTTCGCAGACCGACAGAGTGTATTTTGACAAAAGAAATGCCGAATAATGTTGGATATAAAGCCAAACATAATCATTATAAATTATCATAAATATTTCTTTGCTGATTTTATAGGGTTAACTTTGTGTAAGGTAGGTTGTAAAAATGGTGTTTTCTCAGTCTAGTTTAAAAATATTGTTTTCTAATTTGCATTTCAATTATTTATTGAGCCTGAGATGAACAACAAAAATATGTGGCTTTTTTAAGGCTATATTTTTAAAAAAATTTAATGTATTAGTTTTGTTGTAATTTTTTTTTATAAAATCATTACATAGAAAATTAAAAGGTTTATTGTTGTTAACCTTAGGCTCAATAGATCATGTTCAAAAAAAAGTATAAAACCGAGAGTACGCAAAAAGTAAGGAAATATATATATGTAAAAGGTGGCTGATGAAAGCTGTTTTAAAAAAACAACTTTTTCATAAGATGTCGCACATGTGTTACCGAGGGTTAAGGCCATTTGAATTTAATTATTTTGAAAATTACTTCAATACATACAAATGCGGTAAATCAAATGGCCTCCACCCCCGGTGGCACATGTGCGATATTTTATCAAAAAGTTTTTTTTTAAAGCAGCTTTCATCGCCACCCTTTTAGGGTAACAGGCGATTATATGAAAAAAAATTTGAGCCAATTTAGTCAAATTTCAGATATAGCTAATTTCTTTATTTATATGTACATATAAAGGAACAGCATTAATGACTGACTGATTCATCATCGCACAAATTCATTTGTGGGTGTTTATCGGTATCCAATAAAACGATATTTCGGGGAATTCTGACCCTAAAGATGTAAAAATATACCAAATAAGGAAAATTTAGTAAGTTGATAGCTTCTTAAATTAACATGATAGAGACAAAATTTAAAAAATTTACTCAAATAAATGGACCTCTGCCACATTTTGAAATTTTGGACCCTAAGTGGTAAAAAAGAATAGAAACTATACTTTAATACTGCTCACTTTAATTTTGTAACTTTAGAACTAAAAAGATAGAAACAAAATTCAATTTTGCATTCGACAGGTCTCAAAAAACTAGGAATATGTTTTTTGATAATTTTTTAAAATTTTACACTTATGGGTACAAAAAGGGGCAAAAATTTCAAATTGGTTCTATTAAGATAATTTTGGTATTTCTAACCGAAAAAATAGAGACACAAACTTCAAACTGCGTTGACAAGGTCTCGAAAAATATGAATGTGGTTTTGGTACTGTTTTGAAATACTGGATCCTAAGGCGCAAGACAAAGTAAAATCTGTATTTTTACACTGCTCAAGTTTTTTTTGTAACTTTTAAACCAAAAAACATGGAAATAAAATTCAAATTGCATTCGACAGGTCTCGAAAAAGGTACGAAAGTCAACTAAGTGGTCAAAACAACTTTTTTCATTACTCTAGTACTTTTTTCGCATTTTTTTTAAATGCTTGAAGTTGAAAATCATAAAAATACAAAGCTTTAAATTCCGGATCAAAATTGTAAAGAGAAAAATACGCAAGTTTGTAATTACAGAGCTCTTTTTAATTTAGTAATTTGTTTTTGTTTATATTTAAAACTTCTCTTACGAAGTAGCAGGTTTATCGTTAAAAAATAGCTTTGGTGTATAAATAATGTTTTATTTCCGAATATAAAATATAAATAAAAAATAGTTTTTAAAATCATAGATATAATAAAACTCGTCGTTTACACCAAATAGTAAAGTATATTTAAGAATTTTGCAATAATAGTTTTGAGGGTTAATTAGACCCAAACCAGAGTTAATTTCTAAGCAATCCGGTTTTTTTTGTTCTGTTCGTTAAAATAAATAAATCTTTACAGCATGTTTAAAAAATTTAAAAAATTTACCAGTTTACAATTTTGTTCAAAATTTTAAAGCTAACTATTAGACCTAGTGTCACAATATCCCGGCTGGCAAACTTTGAAATTAAATAAAAAAACTGTCCTTTAAAATCCGAATAAATAGTGATATCAAAATATGTTTATTTTGGGTCTTTTATTAACCCGATATATATAGGCCTTTTCTCAAATATCATATACCATATATATATCATATAAAATTTTTGAGTATAATCAACTGGAAATGTAAGTTAAAATAACTGGATAATAACTTAAAAACCGTCCAACTAGATATTGATTCAAATCAACAAAAAAGTTTATTTATATTTATTTAGTAATAAATAAACTTGCAGAAAATCAAAAAATTTACTAATATTTCATTCGTTTTTAATGTCATTACAAAACAACTTACAAATATACGTAGAATAACTAATTTTGATAGGTTAAGTTTTTAATCATTTTGGCTTAACTTCATTTTTGATTTCGCTCAGAAGTAAATTTATATTTTTAATTTATGTAAATTTAAAGATAATTATTTAAAAATCCAATTTTTCTTACCAACATTAGCCAAAAGGACTGTATTTTTAAAACCAGCTACGAATTTTTTGCATTTTTCTGGCTGTTGGCATCACCTTTTTAGGTTACATGTTATGCTGAAAGGCAAACGAAATTTCTTTTTTGTATGTTAGAGACAACTTTACAACTTAACAACTTTACTATTAAGCAAAGAGTTAAAAAAAAATACCTGCAAAGTTAAATGTTGTCTACCCATGACCGTCGTTTGCATTTTTAAAACCAACAACTGAAAAAATTAAAGCGAACTGAAAGTCCTTTTTTTTGTGTAGTCGCTGTTGTGAATAACTGCCTAAAACAGTTCAAGAATTAATTAGACTACAATTTAACTATTTTTTCATTTAAAAATAACTTTACGAAATACATCTTAAATAACTTACAGTCAGTTATAATTTTATGGGCGTAAGAATCTAATAAATACCTTATTCTGGTAGGTACTGGAATTCAAATTGGCTCGGGTAGCTTTTATTTAAAAGAAAGTAATTGCATAAAAATCTTCGTTGGAAGCCACATATACATAGATGCGAAGTTGACACAAATGAAACTTAATGCTACACAAAATTCATTGGCTAATTGGCAAAAACTCTGCGCTTAGTCTTGATTGTAAACTTCTACTCTACAAATCGATTTGAAAGCCAATTTGGTGCCACGGTATACAATTATGGGGTACTGCTTCCACCTCCAAAAAATTCAACGCCGTCAAAACAAAATCTTTAGAACGATCACTGGTGCTCCTTGGTACGTTAAAAACTGCAACATCCACAAGGATCTACAAGTTCCGCTAGTAAAATGCGAAATCTTAAACTATGTGAACAAGTATTAATATAAACTGGAAACACATCCAAATCCGCTCGCTCGAAACATTTTGTAATATAGTGGACATACTCATCTGAAAAGAAGGGATACTATTGCGCTTAGATGAAACCATGAAAATAATTAATTTAATTGTTTGAACTTAAGTTTTAGTCTGGCACTGGCTGGACTGATATTAACTGCTCATTTTAAAGACTTGATGACTTAATGTAAGTTCGCATAAGCGAAGATCAATAATAAAAGTATACGAAAAAAAATAAAATATTCGATAGTTGGTACAGATACGAATACTGAAATTAAAAAATGTTACTACCGATACCAATAAAGCATATTCTGTAATCTGCACAAATTTAGAGCCATTAGGTTGACGTGGCTTTGTTTTGATTACGGGCGTATAGCCCGTCTGTCAAACTGCATTTGGAGAGTGGTACCGAGGTTGACATTGGTTCTAACGTATCACTGGGCTGTAATAGTCTCGGACTTTTCCATAACAACCAATGCCGTAGTTGCAGGAACAGGGGAAAGGAAGAGTCCTTCAAATGTCCAGCCCTAGCTGCCAGGTGGCACAGATTTTTGAACAGTAGTGCACTGAAAGACCTTAGTTGGGTATCAATATGCAGGTTCAATAGCTACCTGAGATAACTCTCGGCCTAGGATGTATGACGTCCCTGATCTTGATCTAGGTACGGATTCTAGAGGACGTTACGTCTGACAAGTGTAATGATTATGTCAAAACGGGTTTATTTCAGACCCTAGTTGGTAGCTTGCGTACTATGCCGTCTACCAAGTAAACCAAAACCGATACCAATACTAATACAGTTATTCCTTTTGGTTACCAAACTTGATTGAAAATAATAAATTCAAACTAAGTGATTCAATATAATAAAAATATGTAATACCCTTAAAAAAGTAGTGACAAGTCATTATAAAGTTTTTATGGGTAGTCAGACCTTATTTATGATAAAATACTTTTTATGATTTTTTTGGAGATGGAATTCACATTACTGGATTCACAACCTATATTCAGTTCTTATTTAACTTCTCTTAATTTTTTTTTAAATATTTATGCTTTTTTGCTTTTAGCTCTAAAACTAAAGTGCCAACCACTTACGGCTGTTAAGCCCATTTCTTTTAGTAAACGACATTTGAACTTATCTTTAATATGTTTCAGTTCCCCTTGTAACCCCTTCTTTATAACTTATTCTTCTGTTAAATATTTTTGTTCAAAACACTAATTAAAACTAATCTGTCTAACAAAATGTGTTGTTTGTGTGCGGCGAGTTACACATTTTCCATCTACCTTTTTCAAATAAATGTCACACAAAAGTCAACATCACTCTTAACAATGTTTGTATCCGAAAAGGATCTTCTGAAAAAATGATTGAAGACATTTCTTTTCGTATGCCAACAATTTTTCATGTTTTCTATCAATCTTTTTCCTCAATAACCCAGAAAAAACTGTAAATTGAAACAAAGGAACAATTGCTTTACAACAATAAGTATAAAATTAATTTAAGAAATGCCATCATTATAGAAGATTAAATAATTGAAAGAAATTGTAATGAGGTGGGAGTTTGCAGTTTAACCCTTTCTCCTTATTAATAAACATCTTTATATTGATAGACAAAGCTCTTAAAGTATGTTTTTGTTAGAAGCAAATGAGACCAATGAACATGTTTTGACACTTAAGGGTTTCAGAATTTAGCTGTTAAATTTTTTGAAATGTAATAGCATAATTCGATATATTCTCATGCAAAAGTAATAAGTATGAAAAAATATACTCGGGGTGATTTCGGAAATAAGAAGTGAATTTTTGACCTCTAATAGTGTAAATGATTTTGCGCTATCAGCCAAGCCATAAAATTTTACGCTCTTTTTGCGGCAACTTCATTTCTTTGTTATTCTGTTAAAGGCTTGATATGTCCATCAGAAGCTGTATTTAAACAAAGCACCCTTAATTAAATATGTAAACCATACCGGATTGAAGTAAAAAGAAATATTATTAAGGCAAACTTTTTAAAAGTTACCAAATAATCTTTCAAAGAAAATACTTAAAAGCGATTTTGGCTTGCAGACCTCAAACATAAAAAAATTTTTAAAATGAAGCACGAATTTTAAAATGGGCACATTGTGTTAATTTTGTTTATCTTAAGTCTGATGGTCTCTCTACAAAAACTTTATTTAGAAAATTGAATTCAAACTTTCAACAATTAATATTAAAATGTGATTTTAGGTGCAATATTTTGTTAAATGTAGTGCTTGAGATTCTACAACTGTAGAGGCGCTTGTAGCAACCTTTTTCCTTTTTGTTTGCAAATTAATATTTTTAAGACCATATCGCAAAAACTGTTCTAAAAGTATTTGAAATAACTTTTCCGTTAGGGGTAATTGCAATGCCATCTGGAAGTCAGATAAAGAGTTAGTTCATAACATATGTACCTTTTCCATTTTGACGTTTAGTTTTTTTTCTTTGCACTGTTGCCTATTTTATTTTTCTAGAAAAATAACTGGCGCCTTTTGCTAGAGTTGTAATTCTATACCCGAGGCTTATATTTGCTAAAAACACGAGGGACTTGCACCATTTTGAAGCTAGAAGTCTTTGCGATAACATCGTGCCATAATAATTTTTTTATGTAATTGGAGAAAATTTTTGATAAGAATTTTAAATTGGCAGAAAAATTAATAAAAATCAATTCGTGGCTTTATTTTTGTGCATTTGGGGTTTTTTAAATATTTTTTTTCTACAAAATAAAATAATAAACAGGTATGTTAATTTATTGGGTTTTTTTTTGTCTAAATTTTATTCTTCTATTAGGCTCTATTTTTTCTCTTCTTTTTCATATTTTTATAGGAGACTATACATTTAATTTGATTCATCATTATTTCCCTAGTACAAAATAGTACTAAAGTACCCAATTGGAAATTTACATCACTGCCTTTGATGTTACCACAAATGGTAAATTTTATTTTTATATATAATTTTTTTCTCACGGTGTTCATATACTAAAACTCCTGGAAACTGTTTTCCATATTAGGACTGGCAACCTTACATACATTGGAGTTATTAGCAGCAGTGGAAGGTTTGCAAGAAGAAGCAATTTTCTTTGTCCATGTATCGGCAGTTTCATCTTTAGCGTTAGTCCGAATAGTCGTCACAAAAAGTGCAAACAAATTAAGAGCCCAAATTCCCGTAAATTGGGATAAAGTAGAAAAAACAAAAATTTAGTCAAAGATTATTTCTAATTTGAAAGAAAATATTGTGGAAAAATTATAAATAAGGAAAAAGTGAAGTTAACATATTTAATAGAAAAGAAATTACATAAAGGTACCCACATAAATGGGTATATACGGGGAAAAAAAATAGTAAAGAAAAATTGCGAAAAAAAAATATGTAACGGTTTAAAATAACCGCTAAAGTAAAAAAAAAAAAAAGAGTATATAAAAAAAAAAAAAAAAAATAAATACGAAAAAAGGAAAAAAATGTTAAATTAACGAAAAGGTATATAAGAAGGAAAAAACCAAAGAGAAAAAGTGTATATCAAAAAAAAATGGCATGTTTTTTAAAAAGTCCCCTATATAATTTTTTTGTGCAAAAATATAGAATTCTTGTAATACATTTGAACATATATTTATATGCCTATGTAAAGTTTTAGCTTTACATATTAATAACATCTTGCATTTATGTTATCTTATATTACAAGAGTTCTGTAAACCTAACAGCAGTTCAAGTTTACCATTTTTTTTTTACAAACCTTAACAGAAAGCACTAGTATTAACTCTCTTAAGTAAGAGAGAACCTAAGGCAACTTATAATTTACAGCATCACCAACATCGAAAGATCTTTCGACGAGGGAGCGAGGTTCAAAGCAAAATGTAAGTGATTTATTTTTATCATTTCCATTTCTCATTTATTGCATTTGTTTTTGATTATTTAATTTTTCTTATTTTTATTATCATGTTTACTTTTTGCTTTAAATTTTGATTTTTTTTTGATTTATTTTTTTTATTATTTTGCTTTATTTGCATTCTTGTTTTTTTTACATAATGTGGCCAACTAATTCTTAAAACTAATAAACTTCTAAAATATAAATAAAATTTTAAAAATATGTTCAATCAATTAATATTCACAGAACTACAATAATGAAAAATACTAGTTCCTTCTTTATAATTAAAGTTAAAATATAAAAATCGGTTGATAAAATAAATTCCAAAATTAGTTGACCACCAAAACACTATTTTCTTTTGTTTTTTTTGGTTTCTTTTTATTTTCCTTACCTTGATTTTTTTTCCCTTCCTAAAAGTTACATTTAATTTTTCATTTTTTGTTTTGATTATGATTTTTGTTATTAGTATTTCGATTATTTAAGATTATTTTTTTTGTTCCTTATGATTTCTTTTTTTATTATTTTTAATTTTATTTTAATTTAATTTCTTTTCTGTTAAAACATATAATTCTTAAATTTTTAATCATTTGTATGAAAAGAAAATGTTATCGACGGAAGTTTTGAAATGAATTTTTATAATAATAAATCAAAATAATTGAGATTTTATTTTGAAATGGCTTCTAACTAAATAGTTTGATTTTAAAGGTTACTTATGGGATAGGTGTATTACGCTTGGGATCATGTATAATTTTCCTTCGTTTTTACATGATTATGGTTGGGAGGGATTTTTATGTTGTGTCACCATCTATCACAACATCTTCGGCAGAAAGTCATGTCTCAGATAACAAATTTGCTTAGAACTTTTCTTCCTTCTATTCTTTATAACACCCATTTAGCATGTACATTAAAATTATGCTACTGTAGCCATTATATGTATGTAGGAGTAAACGCTGAAAAGAAACCCCCCCATAAGCCGACAAACCCATAGCCGGAAACAAGGTGCATGCTACCACCGCGACGAATTTACTCATACAAAATAATCTAGTCTATTTTTGCTTTAACAACGTTATATGCTACAGATAGTTAATTTTTGGCGCCCAACGTGGGGCCCGACACGTTTAAAAATAAAATAAAAATTAACATCATTTGAACTTGTTTCAAAACAATGTGTGTGGCTCTAATTTTTACATCTTTTCAACTTTTTTTTATTTCTACGTTTCTTTCTTATGTGTTACGATAATGTCCGGAATTATTATTTATTCAACACAAGAAAGTATTAACCAACAAGATCTTAGCACATATTACAACTCCTTTCAGATTTAAACTTTGATTAATTAGACCTTTCTGGAATTGATAAGTTTGGGTTCTAGATACTAAACTTATACCGCTTGGAAAGATTTTTCTTTGTTTTTATCCCTACCTTCTTATCGTTTTGTTAAATGTTTCGGTTTGGAATTACTATTTGTCTAAAATCAAATCAGTACCAACCTAAAAGCACCTTTCTTTTTCGCTTTAAATCTATTTTTCATTTAAATGAAGGTCTGAACAATTTAGTTTAAGAGATACTGTCATTTTTGCTGATACAAAAACCTATACCCTAGTATACCTTTAAATCAAACACTTTGTATATCTTTAATATCAAATACATTTATTTTTAAATTTTATAAAATAATTTTTTTTATTGTTTTGCTGCTTTTTGAAAACCTCTAATTTGTATTTCTGTTGAGATACTTCGATAAATATTCTGTCTATCTTTTCTAAGATAGGTTTTGATTAAGATTTTTTTTTGTACACGGTAACAACTGTATAAATAACTCCGGTAAATTTTGCTGGGTTTCAAATTGAGAACTTATTTTTTTTCGTACGTTTAATCTTTTTCGGACTTCGATTTTGAACGAATTCTGTTTTATTTGGCTCGTTTTTTATTAAGTTGTCGTTTTTGCTTTAATTTTTTTTATAATGACTACACAAGGATCCGATGATTTAGTTAATCTCAGTGTAGGGCCTAGTTTACACACTTGCGTGGTATGCAACCATATAATTAGCGATAAAATGTATCTTTATAAACCACCTTGTGGTCACATTTTACACAAGTCGTGTTATCAGAAGAACATTAAAGTAAGACCCAATTGTGTGGTTTGCAATAAAAAGCTCTCGGTTAGTATCCCAAGTGGTGGTGATAGTATTCCACCTCCAATGATAACGAGATCACAATCTCAAAAGGGCACAGACTTGGACAATAGTAGATCCGGAAATATAGCAACATCCCCAGGCGCTAGGAGCATGTCACCAGCTCAGCTGCGTATGTCTTCTTCAAACAGCTCACCACGAGATCAACGGGATCACATCCGTAATATGGTTACGGCGGCTGTTGGTGCACAACAAGCAGAAATGCTTACAACATTAAGTCAAGCAATGACTAGGCTGATAGAAACGAACATTGAGGCAGGCTTTAGGCGAATGCAAGTCGCTCGTCCAACGCTTAGTAGTAGTGCAAATAATTCACCACAGGGGGTTGCACAGGCTTCTGTTAATGCAAATCCATCATCTTCCTTGGAGCGACAAAGTCTGGAAGGTTTGCTAGGTTTACCTCCTTTACGATCGAATCAAAATAGGGGACAAAGTGATCACAATGGGAGCGGTTCAAATGTTGCCTCTATTCGACCTGATAAGATAGGCCATATAATCCATAATTGGAAAATTAGGTTTTCGGGGGATTATCGTGGTATGTCAGTGGATAATTTTATTTATAGGGTCGAAGCTTTAACAAACCAGACCCTAGGTGGAAACTTCGAGATCTTGTGTGATCACATTTCAACTCTTTTCGACGCAAAAGCCAATGATTGGTTTTGGCGTTACCATCACTCAGTAGCTTCGATCAATTGGCCAGAACTGTGTATTGCTCTTCGTAAGCAATACAAGGATTCCAGAACCGATATAGATTTACGCGAAACAATAAGAGATAGGAAGCAAAAGTCTAATGAGAATTTTGATAGTTTTTACGAGGCCATAATAGAGATAGCGGACAGGTTAGGTGAGCCCTTGAGCGAAAGAATCCTTGTTGAGATCCTTAGGAGAAATTTACTGCCAGAGATACAACATGAGATATTAAATTTGAAAATTTACTCAGTTGCTGAATTAAGGGATATCTGTCGTAGAAGAGAGTTCTTTATTCAGGATATAGGCCGGAAACATTCACTTGCAAGATCATTACCATCGGTCAGACGTCAGGTTAGTGAAGTAGAGGAGGATAGAGGTTCACTGCCTGATGACGAAAATATTTCAGCTTTCAGTTTGATTTGTTGGAACTGCCGAAAATCTGGGCATCGATACCAAGACTGCTTGGAAGATAGGCAGGTATTTTGTTACGGTTGTGGGTTACCGAACGAGTATAAACCGAAATGCCCACAGTGCAACTCGCATTCAAAAAACTTCCCTCCGAGTGCACCGACAAGTGCACGCAAACGGAGCCAATCGACCAGCACGGACTAAAGTATTTTAATTTTTACCAAAATATGCCCAAAGAAATCCCAATTTTTGAACAAACAGGAACAGCTATTGTTAATAACAATAGTGTTCAAAACTTACCTGCTGGAACACAAATTTTAAAACCTTATTTTAACGACACCACTGGATATTTTAAAAAAACTACTGATATTTTATCTGATAAACCGGTTAAGAATTCCTTGGAAATCCCTAATCGTGGAATTATAATGTCCACCCCACCTACTTATTTTAAGCCTTTTCACGTTAGATTAGCTGAATACGAGGCTAAACGAGCGGAAATATTTAACGAGCCTACACCTAGTGTGAAACAAAAACGATCAGCAGAACGCATGCACAATTTTTGGGCCAATGTTAATCATACGCGACGCAGTCTGCTCAGTACAATATATGATAAACCTTACGATATTAGGCCTTATGCAGATGTGCAATTATTTGGGAAAACAGCTGTCGGACTACTGGACACAGGAGCGTCTGTGAGTTGCTTAGGTGCCCAGGCTGCTAAGGATTTTCTGGAATCTAATGGGGAATTTAAGAGAATTAAGTCGGCTGTTAAGACCGCAGATGGTACCTCACAAGACGTCGTAGGTTATAAGAGAACTAATATCTCTTTTCGCGGTATTACTAAGGAAATAACCTTATATATTATTCCTAATTTATCCCAAAATTTATATCTTGGCATTGATTTTTGGAGACAATTTAATTTACTCCCTACTGGATTAGTGTCTGAGCTTAGTAAGGAATCGCCTTTAGATCCGATAATTGAATCACCTGATTTTAGAAATTTGTCAGATATAGAACAGCGTCAATTGCAGGAGGTCATAGATAATTTTCCATCTTTTGCTAAGGAAGGCCTAGGAAGAACCAACGTGTTGTCCCATATCATTGATGTAGGAAATGCTTCCCCCATAAAACAACGTCATTTTCCCGTTTCGCCAGCCATTGAGAAGCTTATTTACGCAGAGCTAGACCGAATGTTGCAAATGGATGTGATTGAGGAATCAGATAGTGCCTGGTCTTCACCCATAGTGCTGGTACGTAAGCCTGGCAAGGTTAGGTTATGTTTGGATAGTCGGAAGGTCAACGGCGTGACTCAGAAGGATGCATATCCTCTACCAATGATAGATGGTATTTTATCCAGATTACCGAAGGCCGAGTACATAACTAGCCTTGACTTGAAGGACGCCTTTTGGCAAATACCTCTCGACCAATCATCGAAAGATAAGACGGCATTTACCGTTCCTGGTCGTCCCTTGTACCATTACAAGGTAATGCCTTTTGGGCTTTGTAATGCGCCCCAAACAATGTCGCGATTAATGGACAAGGTGATACCGGCAGAATTGCGAGCGGAAGTGTTCGTTTATCTGGATGATTTGTTGATCGTGTCTGATACATTTGAGAGGCATTTGCACGTTTTGCGAGTAGTGGCTCGACAATTTCGTTCCACTGGACTGACTTTAAACGTAGAAAAGTCAAAATTTTGCGTACGTGAAGTCCATTATCTTGGCCATATAGTTGGGGACGGGGTAATTCGCACAGATCCTGGGAAAATTTCGGCCATTATAGATTTCCCAAGACCTGGATCTGTTAAACAACTTCGACGATTTTTGGGTATGTCCGGTTGGTACCGGAAGTTTATCAAGAACTATGCCACAATTACTGCCCCTCTAACAGATTTGTTAAAGACCCATAGAAAATTTGCTTGGAATGAGTCGGCTCAGCAAGCGTTTGAAGATTTAAAAACCATCTTGACCACTACACCAGTGTTGCATAGCCCAGACTTTACAAAGCCTTTCTATATACATTGTGATGCAAGCCACACTGGTATAGGAAGTGTATTGGTTCAAAAAACTGCGGAGGGTGACGAGGTTCCAATCGCTTTTATGTCGAAGAAGCTCAACCAAGCCCAACGTAATTATTCGGTAACCGAACAGGAGTGCTTAGCAGCAATGCTTAGCATAAAAAAGTTCAGAGCCTATGTGGAAGGACATGAGTTCACCGTGATCACCGACCATGCGTCGTTGAGGTGGCTCATGTCACAAACCGACTTAAGCTCTCGATTGGCAAGATGGGCTTTAAAACTTCAGGGGTATAGTTTTAGTATCGAACACCGTAAAGGCAGTCGTAACATAGTTCCTGATACTCTTTCGAGGGCCAACACTGAGGATTTGTCTGCAATCCTTTCCGTATTAGATGACTCCGGGGTTTTCGTGGATTTAACTTCTGCACATTTTCAAGGGACACACTATACGGAACTACTGGACAGAGTAAGGGCAAATATTGATAAAACTCCTGACCTTAAGATAGTAGACGGTTACTTGTACAGAAAGACGGAGCACTGTTCAGGTGAAAAAGTGCAGGACGATCTCGCCTGGAAGCTTTGGATTCCCAAAGAGTTAGTACAAGACGTTCTTCAAAAGGCACACGATAGCCATCTTTCTGCACATGGTGGAATAAACAAAACGTTAGAGAGCATCCGTAGATTTTATTTTTGGCCAAATCTGGTAAACGACGTTAGAGAATATGTAAACAATTGTGAAACCTGCAAAAGTACCAAACATCCAAATTTTATTATGCGACCTCCTATGGGAAAGACCGGTGAAACATCCAGGTTCTTTCAAAAACTCTATATAGACTTTCTAGGTCCCTATCCACGTTCAAAGTCTGGAAATGTCGGAATTTTTATAGTAGTGGATCACTTTTCGAAATTTTGCTTTTTAAAACCAGTAAAGAAGTTTTCGACCGATATCGTAATTAACTACTTGGAACAAGAACTATTTCATACCTTCGGTACACCCGAAACTATCGTATCTGACAACGGATCTCAATTTAAATCTAATCAATTTAATAAGTTGTTACATAATTACGGGATTAGTCATATTTATACGGCAGTTTATTCGCCGCAATCTAACGCTTCTGAACGTGTTAATCGTTCAGTACTTGCTGCGATAAGGGCGTATATAAAACACGACCAAAGTAATTGGGATGAGTATCTAAGCAGTATAAGTTGTGCTTTACGCTCATCAATACATGCTTCTATTGGTACTTCTCCTTATTACATGGCGTTCGGACAACATATGGTTACCAATGGTAACACCTACGAACTGCTACGTAAACTTGAGATGTTGGATGACAGATCCATTAGTTTTGATCGTGACGATTCATTTAATATAGTTCGGGCAAAAGCTCGTAAAAACATGGCTAAACAACAGCAACGCAACGAAAAGTCATACAATTTACGTTCAAAAGAAGTTAATTACGTTACCGGCCAAGAAGTCTATAGAAGGAACTTCAAACAAAGCAGTTTCGAGAAGGGGTTCAATGCTAAATTAGCTCCTCCATTTGTCAAAGCAAGAGTAAGGAAGAAAACAGGTACTTGTTACTACGAGTTGGAAGATCTAACAGGTCGCTCAGTTGGGGTTTATCATGCTAAGGACATACGTCAATAACTGTCTTTTGGTTTTGTGTTGCTCACCTGCTACAAGCGGTATCAGTTTTGTCGTTGTCTCACCGGCAAATCTGATTTTAGCAGGGGGGTAATGTAGAGGCGCTTGTAGCAACCTTTTTCCTTTTTGTTTGCAAATTAATATTTTTAAGACCATATCGCAAAAACTGTTCTAAAAGTATTTGAAATAACTTTTCCGTTAGGGGTAATTGCAATGCCATCTGGAAGTCAGATAAAGAGTTAGTTCATAACATATGTACCTTTTCCATTTTGACGTTTAGTTTTTTTTCTTTGCACTGTTGCCTATTTTATTTTTCTAGAAAAATAACTGGCGCCTTTTGCTAGAGTTGTAATTCTATACCCGAGGCTTATATTTGCTAAAAACACGAGGGACTTGCACCATTTTGAAGCTAGAAGTCTTTGCGATAACATCGTGCCATAATAATTTTTTTATGTAATTGGAGAAAATTTTTGATAAGAATTTTAAATTGGCAGAAAAATTAATAAAAATCAATTCGTGGCTTTATTTTTGTGCATTTGGGGTTTTTTAAATATTTTTTTTCTACAAAATAAAATAATAAACAGGTATGTTAATTTATTGGGTTTTTTTTTGTCTAAATTTTATTCTTCTATTAGGCTCTATTTTTTCTCTTCTTTTTCATATTTTTATAGGAGACTATACATTTAATTTGATTCATCATTATTTCCCTAGTACAAAATAGTACTAAAGTACCCAATTGGAAATTTACATCACTGCCTTTGATGTTACCACAAATGGTAAATTTTATTTTTATATATAATTTTTTTCTCACGGTGTTCATATACTAAAACTCCTGGAAACTGTTTTCCATATTAGGACTGGCAACCTTACATACATTGGAGTTATTAGCAGCAGTGGAAGGTTTGCAAGAAGAAGCAATTTTCTTTGTCCATGTATCGGCAGTTTCATCTTTAGCGTTAGTCCGAATAGTCGTCACAAAAAGTGCAAACAAATTAAGAGCCCAAATTCCCGTAAATTGGGATAAAGTAGAAAAAACAAAAATTTAGTCAAAGATTATTTCTAATTTGAAAGAAAATATTGTGGAAAAATTATAAATAAGGAAAAAGTGAAGTTAACATATTTAATAGAAAAGAAATTACATAAAGGTACCCACATAAATGGGTATATACGGGGAAAAAAAATAGTAAAGAAAAATTGCGAAAAAAAAATATGTAACGGTTTAAAATAACCGCTAAAGTAAAAAAAAAAAAAAGAGTATATAAAAAAAAAAAAAAAAAATAAATACGAAAAAAGGAAAAAAATGTTAAATTAACGAAAAGGTATATAAGAAGGAAAAAACCAAAGAGAAAAAGTGTATATCAAAAAAAAATGGCATGTTTTTTAAAAAGTCCCCTATATAATTTTTTTGTGCAAAAATATAGAATTCTTGTAATACATTTGAACATATATTTATATGCCTATGTAAAGTTTTAGCTTTACATATTAATAACATCTTGCATTTATGTTATCTTATATTACAAGAGTTCTGTAAACCTAACAGCAGTTCAAGTTTACCATTTTTTTTTTACAAACCTTAACAGAAAGCACTAGTATTAACTCTCTTAAGTAAGAGAGAACCTAAGGCAACTTATAATTTACAGCATCACCAACATCGAAAGATCTTTCGACGAGGGAGCGAGGTTCAAAGCAAAATGTAAGTGATTTATTTTTATCATTTCCATTTCTCATTTATTGCATTTGTTTTTGATTATTTAATTTTTCTTATTTTTATTATCATGTTTACTTTTTGCTTTAAATTTTGATTTTTTTTTGATTTATTTTTTTTATTATTTTGCTTTATTTGCATTCTTGTTTTTTTTACATAATGTGGCCAACTAATTCTTAAAACTAATAAACTTCTAAAATATAAATAAAATTTTAAAAATATGTTCAATCAATTAATATTCACAGAACTACAATAATGAAAAATACTAGTTCCTTCTTTATAATTAAAGTTAAAATATAAAAATCGGTTGATAAAATAAATTCCAAAATTAGTTGACCACCAAAACACTATTTTCTTTTGTTTTTTTTGGTTTCTTTTTATTTTCCTTACCTTGATTTTTTTTCCCTTCCTAAAAGTTACATTTAATTTTTCATTTTTTGTTTTGATTATGATTTTTGTTATTAGTATTTCGATTATTTAAGATTATTTTTTTTGTTCCTTATGATTTCTTTTTTTATTATTTTTAATTTTATTTTAATTTAATTTCTTTTCTGTTAAAACATATAATTCTTAAATTTTTAATCATTTGTATGAAAAGAAAATGTTATCGACGGAAGTTTTGAAATGAATTTTTATAATAATAAATCAAAATAATTGAGATTTTATTTTGAAATGGCTTCTAACTAAATAGTTTGATTTTAAAGGTTACTTATGGGATAGGTGTATTACGCTTGGGATCATGTATAATTTTCCTTCGTTTTTACATGATTATGGTTGGGAGGGATTTTTATGTTGTGTCACCATCTATCACAACATCTTCGGCAGAAAGTCATGTCTCAGATAACAAATTTGCTTAGAACTTTTCTTCCTTCTATTCTTTATAACACCCATTTAGCATGTACATTAAAATTATGCTACTGTAGCCATTATATGTATGTAGGAGTAAACGCTGAAAAGAAACCCCCCCATAAGCCGACAAACCCATAGCCGGAAACAAGGTGCATGCTACCACCGCGACGAATTTACTCATACAAAATAATCTAGTCTATTTTTGCTTTAACAACGTTATATGCTACACAACGGCTGATGAGCTAGTGGAAACCTCCAGAGCGATGTAGATATTCAATCTGCAAAGTTTTACTTCTTTCTAAGTTTCCAAAACATTTTTAGAGTTTCTTATAATAACCAGGATTTAAGGGACGACCCCCCAAATGCATTGATTGTGTTTGTATCAGAAAATAGGTTTTGGGAACGAAGACAGAGCTACTTCCTCTGTTGTGGAAATTGAATTGAAATTCTTCAATATTTAAATTCAAAGAAAAAAAAACTTTATGAATTCAACTTCACTTTTGAGTTGTGCAACTACATAACAAATTTTCCCTGTAATGCGTGATGCGATTTGCTGGCCAGTCGACCGCAGATGAGTGTGCTATTTTTGAGAGACAAGTATCACTTACAAAATGCTGGATTTCGGGAAAAAGGTCTGGATTTTTTCAGATCACATATTATTGTAGGATCGATAGAACAGTGAAATACATCCCACATTGTGACGATATTGAAGTGAATCGAGAGGGTTGAATACTTCAACGATACCGATGATTACCTTTGCCCGTTCCTGTATGTTGTCAAGTGGCTCCGATATAGACCTTGGAGCACCGGCCCAGCATTAATACCATCATACCATGCGAAATAAATTTAATTATAAATAAATATAATACACCTAGAAAGGAGCGATGTTGACGCTTGCAAGTAATTTATAATGAAAATATTTTTAACGGAAATCGTTGCACTAAAGTTTCTTAACTTTTCTGGAAATCTTGCTGGTCCTCATAAATATTGACTCAAACTAGTTTAAACGTAAGAATAGCACAAAATTTTGCGAAAATGTTGGTTACACACTAAAATGCCCGTTATTTTCTAAAGTAAAAATATTTTTGGTTTCACCCCACAAAAAGTTAAAGCTTGATTCAAAAATAAAAATTTCATGCCCCTGGGACCGCGCGTTTTCGTGCCGCCTTTAGTTTGAAATTCTAACTTTCGTCTGTTAAAATCCAGCTTCCGAAGACGAGGGTAATCGTACGGGCTACAACTTGGTTTCAAACTATTCGAAAAATTCTGATTATGATTTTCAATCCGCCAAATTAGTTAACACGAAACTTTGCATGGACGGCAAGCTTCTTTCGAAAAAAGTTTTTCAATAGAAGCAAGGGCAGGGTTAGATCCCTTACAAATGCATACATTTTATGAAATTATTCGATTCGCTATATCTAAGAAACTATAACAGTTTTGTCTACGAAAAATCTTTAATATGCTTTGACATGTAGCATAAACGAGTAAAAATATTTTTTAGTTTTCTACTTGCGCGGCGGCTACCTTTGCTCCTGCTCCTGTTTAATTATTTTTTTCCAAAATGTACACATCGTACTAGAACTATCCTGTAGCACGATATGTCTCGGAAGCTACCACAGGTTTCGAATTCATATACGCTACAGAGTAGTTCTGTTATGATTTCAATATATTTAATGAAATTTTCTATTTAAAAAAACTCGATGTCTAGCCCGCCACTAACTAATTTTACTATTTTAGAAAGTTTTAAAAACCGTTTACCTGGATTAATTGACTGGGTGTAAAAAAAGACTAACGTCAGGAAAACATAAGATCAAGCAAATCCAAATATAGCACTCTTGCTGTCTTAAGGTAATCTTGATTTTTTCCCCTTATTTCCATTTAATGTCTCAACTGCTCGCATGCAAGTGCTGGCAGAGTACTGAGATGTGGGTAGTACCCACTGGGTGGGTGCGAAGTATTTTTCTTTTTCTAAGGGTATTCGATACTCAAAACTAGTTACTCGATTTAACGGATAAATAGTTTTAAAATTAAATTGTCATAAAAACTGCTCTAAATATATTTAAAAGAAATGAATAAATTAAATTTGCAATTAAAAATTGGTTATCATCTCTATAAATGGCTTACGTCACTTCTGTATTAAAAATAAGCTAAGCAGATAATCTTCTTGAGTTTTAGCAATTAAAGTATTATTCAAATTAGGCTTTATAATTTTTATGTTATTTTTAAGCCCTGAAATAAACCGCATTTACATGAATTTTACATAAAACTTGTTTTCAATATCATTAATATGTATTACACAGTGTAATTGCCACTTCATTGGTTGAAGAGCGTTTTGTTTTAAAGTTGTTCAATATAAGAACTCAGCAATAAATCAAGCCAAGAGACGCTTTATTAAATTTAAATATTGCGTGTTTTAAGCCGTCAAAATCATAACTTGTAATTTTATGCAATTTACTTTTAAATATTAGAATTCTGAATTTTAAACACACGTAAACGACTTAATAGCGCTGCGTGCTAAATTTACAATATCGCATTAGGAAACTACGATATATTCATTTGGAATAAAAAAAAATCACAACTAAATGTAAACTGGCTTAGCTTAGTAAACAGCTAATCACTGATTTAATGTTTAGCAGTTTAAAAATAAAATAGTTTACCTTGCAAATAAATTTTTTAGCTTTTCATTTGCTTAAAAAAAACTTAAGCGAAGGACATTTAATTTAATAAATATTTTATGCAAAATAAATTATATTAATTTTTTTTTTAATTTATTTAAATATCTCTTTTACTTTCGAACAATTATTGAAAACGGAATACTTTAAGCTCCTTCAAAAACTTTTAAATAATGTCAGAGTTTTTTGAAAGTGTTTTTCTATGCATTTCTCTTTATAATGTGTCTGTGTCATAAAAGAAAAACTTATTTTATTATTGAAACCCGGTTTATTTAAAATGAAAACAAAAACAAACTTTATAATTTTATTTTCATATTGTTATTGTTGTTTTTATCCAATCGGTTTATGTACTTCTACAGCCACACATTGAATCTCACAGTGAATGCTGTCAGTTTCCAATGACGCTTTCAAAATGCTTAATATAAAAATTTATCAGGGATGGATGAAAGCTGTCAATCAAAAACAAGGGAAACTTTTTTCATTTTAATACCAAAATTTACATTTTATAAAAAAAAAGAAATACGTTATGTAGATGCATGTTTGTGTGTGTAAATACTCATACAAACTCACTGAATATGGATTCGTTGCGCGAAAATGTCTTTTTGAAGAGTTTTTCATGCTGTCAAGTGTGGATAAAAAAGTTTACTTTTATTTAAATTTTATACAAAATGGCTGCTTTCTGCATGTGTATTGAAATATGTTTTTTTTTATAGAAAATAAACTTTCCTATTTGCTTGAATTTAATAGATAAGGAAAAATTGATTTTTTTATTTAAAAATTTAAAATTTTTTTAATAATTTTTAAAGTAGATAAGAAACCTTTACTTTAAAATTCCTTTACATTTCATTTTAGCCTGGACCCTGAGGCAGATCGACTTCATATCAAAACTGCTTTTGTTTGCCGAAAGTAGGTGTATTAGCCTTCCCTCACTACCCTAATATCAGATAATATCATCTGAACCCAGAAAGCAACAAGAGAAGGTAGTGCTTGACTATCAGAAAGAGTGGACCAAACTGAAAAATAAGCTTTGCGTTGTGATACAACTGCTTGTAATAAAGGACGACTTTAAGGAGCTCGTGTTCTTTTAGAACAAGGGATCGAAAAAACCCATGCCGTCATCACATCAATGAAATAAATTTTAATTTAAAGTGCAAAAAATATACAGCAGATTTAGAGACGCTTGGCTTAAAAGTGATAAAGTTAACTCCACCTTCGCATTGGAGAAATGGAAGAATTTTTTCTAGAAATTGATTTCGAACCGGCGCAGTATTACAGTCTTTATCTAGAGATCAATGCAATCGCTCTCGCGGAAGTGAGTGGTATCCTATCAGCCATTAATGTTTATGAAGAACATAGTTTTGTGTTCAGTACGAAGTAGCTTTTAAAAATTATTACCCTTTAAAACTAATCAGTTATTTTAATTATTTAATTATGCAGAATATATAAAATTCATGAAATTAACAATAAATACAGTCTAAATTCTTAACCACAATAAAAAGTGGTTAAAATTTATTTATTATGTATATTTTAGCTGTGGTATACTTTTATCCAAAATAACATTTCTAAGTTAATTAATTACCCACTATTTTTTTAAATAATTGTAATTTTTCTTAAAAGAAATACAGAAGCTTTTTTTTTCAAAAATAGACAATGAATTCACAAAAGAATATACATAAGTATGTTATTTATGAATAAGTTTTTAAGAGGCTGCGTGCTTTAATACGTACATACATAGTTTAAAATCAAACGATATATGCCAGCAACTACCTGTGGTATTGGATCCTGTACCATAGTTTAAAAACCATAAATCCGCTATAGGCAAAAGCTGGGCGCCCCGCCTTTATGTTTTCTCTTAACTGACGTATGTATGCATATATACTTACATATCAGCGTTGACGTTTGGTTATATTTGTAACATTTTATGTTACTTTTTGACCCCGTACTTAGCATGTAATATTAAAACGGTGTTGGTCTTATCTTCGTAACTTTTTGTACTAGTCACCCAGTAAGGTATGATATTTGGTGTAAGAGATATTTTTAAGTAGTTTTTGACAGGTGTGATCATTTTATTAACGGTTTTGGTTAAAGCTCAAAAATTTTAATATTTTAATTATAAAAAAGGCATTAGGATAGTAGAAAAATTATATTAAAAAACTCTTTAGTTTTATAGATATTATAAATACCTGCATCAATTGTATGCTTTAAAATTTTGTTTTGTTTCAGTTGCCTTTTTTTATTGGGCACTTTTGACGAAACTGCTTAAAAATGTTTGTTTGTATCACTTTTCTTAGAAATCCGATACTGATTCCGTTTTTAAG
This sequence comes from Melanophora roralis, assembly GCA_963583895.1. NCBI lineage: Eukaryota > Metazoa > Arthropoda > Insecta > Diptera > Rhinophoridae > Melanophora > Melanophora roralis. Next base: position 68,704,056 of record OY757187.1, read on the forward strand.
TGCCTTAAAAGGCTAAAAACGATTTAGGCATCGATACAGTTCTTTTGTGATTGAATGTTGGCCCCATACCAATGTCCTTCCGAAATAACCATTCTGAGCTATAAATGGCACGAATATAACTCTATTCAAAATAACAACAAAATTTTTATCACTGATGTGGAATCAACGTTTCTTAAAAGAGCCTGAACAGCATACATATGTATATTCGACTGCAAATCTCAAAACATTGGTTGCCTATGCCTGCCGTAAATGCAAACAATAAGAGACAGACAAACAACAAAAAATTATGAATAATGGGAGCGAAATCAATGCGATCATCAGTAAAGAAAAGCAAAATCCAAAAAAAAAAAACATAAAATCATTAATAATACTCAATATTTCACAATTTATTCATACACTTTTCTTCAAATGCGGACACATTGTTAGAGATATGTATGAACAACGTCAAACAAATTTCCGACCTGTCAACAAGACAAGGCATTGCGTCTGTCAAAGAAGCTTATTTTCACACTTTGACCGTCAGTGATAAAAGAAAATTGGAAGAATGGTGTGTATAAGTCTGTTTAAAAAAAAAGTTGGTATAAGTTAATAAATGGAGTAGAAAGCATTGGCTTCCTAAGAGTCCCCAATCTTTTTTTATTCATGTCAGTGAGCTGCCTTTTATTCGTTCTTCTTTTAAAATAAAACAATAAACACAGACAGCAAATAGATCAACATTTTTATACAAAAGCCTTTACAGCTTTATTTTTTACCGATCATTATTATTGGTTGGTCGAGAATGAAAACAAAAAAGTAAGTGAAGGTCTTAACCACAGACAGAAAATTATATTTATCATGTCTAAAGACAATTGGACGAACATATTATTTAACAGAGACGGACAATGCCATGCATAAAGTTAGACAAAAGTTTAAGAATTCTGAAAAGCTCTTACATTGATAAAAAATTTTTATTAAGAACGTCACATTAAGTGGCATAAGGTAATAAACATTTACAAAATTTTGTAAAGATAGAGTAATATTGGAGCAAAAAATAGCCTGAAATGTTTATTCTGAAAGGATATATGTTTTGGATCCTTCTTCAGTTTTAGGGATTGACTTAAAATTACTTTCTGAGCCAATTAAGGCGTGTCCGTCCGTCCGCCTGTGTGCCTTTATCTTCTTATAATCAAAATACAGGTTTGGGATACAAACTTGATTTTATAAAAAAAATAAAACAAAACAAACATTATCAATTGTTACAATATACTATGAAACAGTTAGATTTTTAATCCAAAAATTAACAAGCGATATAAAATCGCTCCAACTATTTTTAAGTTTCTTAAAATCTATTTTAAATGGTTTAATATTATTCCATTAACTTAAGCATTTACCAGTCAGTTAGTTCACCCATCTAAAGTCGCCTTGGCATCGCCACACAAAAAAAATGGGTTTTGTTTTCAATAACAAAAATCCCGGTTCCAAATATTTTTTTTATATTTCCTGTGATAAAGATTTTTTGCAAAGTTGACAGTCAAAGTTGTAAGATAATATAAATTTTTCACCCAATAAAGTATATTTTTGAAACTGTAATGACGGTTAATAGACAAACAACATATTTCAATTACCTTTTTTTATTTTAAAAATTATTTATTGCCATCTGAATGGATTTTAATAAACTATTTATTAGAATTATAAAAATTCGCAGCATCAATTTAGAAATCAGTACATTTTAGTACACACATTTTTAATCATTACACCAGATGAAAAATCGGTACATAAATATGGCATTAAAAATAATTGTTATGTTATGAGGACACACTAGGCATTTTCATTGCCGTCATATATTGACGACACATTTCAACGGTTTGTAATGTGCGACAAAATGGCAACACCCTGTCATTTTTTGTAGTGCATGCATTGTATAAGGACGCAGTAATAAATACCAAATACATATTAACAAAAAATGACACACGTTGCAATCAATACACACTACTACGATTGCTAACGATGTCAAAAAATGTCATATTGTGTACTCAGCATAAGTTTATTTAAAAAAAAAATTTCTTAAGGATATAATTTTCAGGGATCTCATTTCAAATGATCGTGTATTTGTGGCCTTTCGTACTGTAGAGTATTACGGCTACGGGACCTTTAAGACCTTTCATTTGCTACAGGAATTTTGAGAGTAAAATTGCAATTAGTAAACAAAGTAACAAAAGAAGGACATAAAATTCACAAACATTTTCTCTAGAAACACTTCATAGTTTAACCTAAAATACCCACTAATTTCATGCATAAAGGTGCAAGAGTCGCAAGCCTTTTCAATCGTCAAATTTAGGGCAAAGTCGTCCAATCCGAAAAACGTCAAAATTACGATAAACCGCCATATCTGTCATTTTTGCTTGCGGTGTGAGATGATATGTTATTAAAACAGCCCTATTACTCGCTGTTTGTTATAATGTTTCTTACTCGTCTTCACTTGTGTTTTTTTAACTTTTTGCAACCTGCTTGCATTGTTACACATATGTAAATGAATAAATGATTGATTGCTTTATACATGTTTTTAGGTATTACAGCAACAACATTCTTTAAAATATTCTTTAAAATTTCAATGGTTTAAATTTTCTTTGATATGTTCAGGCAATAGGGTTTCTCATTTCTCTGTTTTTTTAATTTTCTAGGAAAACGGGAAAATGGGATCTTGGGATCCCGCTTCACAATAATATACACAACTAAATTTGTTTAGCACTGATAGAAAATGCAGCTAAAAATCGCCAGCTAACCTGCTAAGAAGATTTCAAAATAAATAAAAATAATTTATATAAGAAACATTAATCGTTGCTTTTAAGTCTGCCGCATAATTTCTTTAAAAATATTTTTAAAAAAATTTATATATGTCTGTTGGACTGACTCTTTCTGCAACATTTGGTCTATTTGTAGTGGTTATAAACATGTTATTTTCAAAATGTGTTCTCTACTTTTTTAAGAAAAATTTACTGGTCCAACTGGCTTTATTTAAAGTCGAATGAAAACAGATCCACAGCGGCCAATTTAATAACAGTAGAATGTAATTTTTCATAATTTGATAACAACCAATTGAAGCTTAGGTTTTCCTTTTTTTTAAAAACGTTTTCCCTGATTGTCCATTTAGCTGTCTCTATTTCTAAAATCCATTTGTGTAATGAATTTAAGCCTCACATGAGATTATCTTTGCGTAAAACGGGCACACAGCACATACGGGTATTTCTCTATCTGGCCAATCTTTAATAAATTTTTGGAAAGTTATCGAGGTTCATAAAAACTGCTTTTTTTGATTATGGGTGACTTAGGAGCAGCTGATTAATTCTTGTTTCTAAGCGGCTCCACCTGACCGCTTGTCTTGCCATAAGGTTGATAAACTGTACGGCTGTATATCGTAGGTATACCCAGCAAAAAACGATTAATCATTAAAAATAAACTTAATGTTCAATGACTAATTGTCTTCATTATTGAGAAGTTGTCAGATAATGAGTAGCTTCTTTTATGACAATATTTTTTTTTTAATTTTGAATCTTTATGACTATTTGCACACCTGTACACCTGAGGAGACTGAGGTGTTAACGGGCGACTGATCTTATACTAAGCCTGGAACACTGACAACTTTTGAGCCGGGGCATGACTAAAGCTCGCGGACATTAGGCTAATGAGGACGAAAGATACACTACTAATGTTATGCCAGTATAATCGTGGATAAACGTAAGCCGCTCTGTAGGCTCTCGCTGTTCTGGCTACAGCCACCCTTCCCCTAAACCGTGGTCGCTGTTTCGACGTTGGCTAACCCAAATATGTGCCATGTAAAGCGGTTTTAACCGAGCAAACTTATTTTCTTAATTTTAATAAATGTTTTCAAATTCCAAATTTTTAAAATCACATCCGTAACAGCCGTTTATATGATATTTTTAAAAGTTTAAAATCCTACCATCCCTAGAAATAATTTTCTTTAAAATGTTATTAAAGTGTTATCTTCTGTCACCATGGGTAGCAGACTCGTAGGTCTGTAGGACTCCACCTCTGAAGGATCCTTTTCAAGCTAAGCAAACATTTTTAATTATTTATAAAAATCTTTCTACTGATACAGAAATTAATAATTGCAAAAAATCACTATAAACATCGCTTTGTTTTCTGCTCCATTACATTTCAATTATTAAATTTTGGATTTACACTAAATCTTTGTATGAAGGTAAAGACCAGAAAGAAGGAAAATTGTTAGAAATCGTAAAAAATAGTGATAAATAAAAATGCAAAGTCACAAAATATCTAAAGCCGAAATAAAATGCCACGTTAAATCACCCTCGCATTCGGCTTATATTTCTAACAAAACTTAAAAGAAAAGATAATGAAAATCTATAAAATGTAAAAACTAAGCAAATACCACTGCATGACAATAAATCTGTTTATGATACAGACGTAACGAAAAAGTATGATAAAAGTAAGTAAGGCCTTCTTACACGCCAAGTGAAAATGCAATTTAGGCGTTACGCTAAAGAAGTCAAAGTAAGGTTATCATATACATACTACAATCCCTTAACACTGTTTTAAATTTTAACAAGTGAAAGTGCAAAAGTTCTTTCTCCTTCATATACATACATATATAATTGATGGCATTTTTTTTAATAAAAGCATAAGTAACCAGTAAGAAAGTTATAGTCGGTTAAAGCCCGATCATATTATATTATTTGTATAGGGGCTACGTAAAAAAATTAACAGATAATATATATTCAGTTTAATATTTGATGGTATAAAGTTAGACACACACGGGAAACTTTGTTAAAGTAATATTCGAGTCAGTTAATGTTTAAAATGCCTTATCATGAAGGGTATTTGTATGAGGCTTTATCAAGGAATGTACCGATTTTCCCCACAAGCAATAGGCCTCACGTCAGTGTCAAAAAAACTTATCTGCGTCGAATATCATCAAAATATCTTCAAAATTGTGACCTGTACTTTAATGACAAGAATACATGGACACCCAGCCGGACGCACGGAAACGTTTGAATCAACTCAGAAAGTGATTCTGAGTCGATGGGTATGCTGAAGGTGGGTCTCGGAACATTATTTTTGGGCGTTTAGAACATCTGCAAAAATGCATGATATCCTTACCCTTACTTTAAAGGTAATTGCGGAATAATAAATGGCGAATGACAAAACTAGTAATAAAACGTTAAAGAAATGAATACCTGTTTGTTCTTTTTGAAAGTATAAAGTCAATGTGGCTTCAACTCTTAATGTGTATTTTGGGAAATATTAAACAAAATTCAACATAAAGTTTGATTTGTTTTATTTTTGTATTGCCGTGTTCCGTGAACCAAGGAAACTTCGAACTGAAATATAAACGCGCTATTACCTGTACTTTTTTTACATTTTTATATTACTTTTGTTCGTTTTAAGAACAAAATACTCTAAATAAAAAGCTGGATTTTTAAAAGTAATCCTGATTCATACTTGATTTATTGAAATGTACTTAAAATTTCAAGTACGACTTTGAATAAATATTATTTAATTTCTTCAAACCAAGTATAGAAATAACATTTAAGCACATAAAAAGATGCCGAAAGGATTTTATTTGTAATAAACAAAAAATATGTTTCAAAATAAACTTATTTTCATGTTTTTTTTTATCTTAATAATTATAACCGTAACTTTAATTATGCCCTTAAATATTCTTTTATGGTATTTTGTAGATTGTACTGAAATAGGTTTATATGTATGTACATAGGACTTAATTGCTTTGCAAATTAAAATAGTTTTGATCAAAATTAATATATGTTTTTTATCAATAATTTTTCACAATTTATATTTAAAATTTAAAAACAGATTTAATATATTTCCAATATGGCTATTTCGAAACATACATAAGTTTGTCGCTTGACGTTAAAATTCCCATGACTTAACTACAAATAGAAATATTAATGTTATATCTCACATTTATTTATTCTTATTTTTTACAATAAAGCAAAATTTATAAGGTTTTTCGTTTTATTTGTTTTTCGCACCTTTAAAACATAGAAAGAAAAAATCTTCGACAGATCCGCCAAATGCGTACTCATTGCATAAAAACAAAACAAAAACTAAATAAAATATGTAAGAAATACAAACTAGAAAAGTTCATGCAATGTCATTTAGCTTCGGTTTTCATATAGATAAAGTATGAAGTAATGTTGACTGTGTAAGAAATTAAAAATAAGACGGCCAAGACCATAGGGCTCATAATCGTTTTACAGCAAAGAGCATCATGACCACCCAGTATTTGACATGACATCATGATACGACGCAACGAAGAAGGTTGTCGTTTGCATTTTTCATGCTTCAAGAAATGGTCATCGGAAACAAAATATGGAAAAGCTATGAAAAACAAAAAAATAAATAAAAAAAATTAATGGATAAAAAAGGACAACAACAGAGGAATTCACGCGATACAAAAATGTCTTCCATTTAGCCGCATTATCTCTCATTCACTTTTTGCAGTGGTCTGTCTTAACATTTAATGCTTAAACACATGAACAAACAAGTATTTATAATTTATATTTAAAGTTGTAAAATTGCCAGTAGCTGTATTGGCTGTGGGCTTGAAAAACAAAATTTATTGTACAAAAACTGAAAGTCACTTCCGGGCTAGTTTTTTTGATTTTAACTTTTTTAAAAATTGCAAAAGTTTTAATTATTTTATGTTAAAACTTAAACTTTCAACATTTTTAATTTTTTAAACAATTTTGCTTATTTTGTACAAAGAGAAACGTTTTTTTTTTATAAAAAAACTAAAATTTGTTACAGATGCAATTTATCTTTTGTTTTGGCAAACAGTTGACAATTTGCGTTGGAGCGCATGAAAGCTGGACAGTGACAGAGAATATGCTTAACAGTCTCCTTATCCCACGATACATCACAGAAACTGCAATCACTGTTTGCCAGTAGTGCCGGTTACCATCAGTACAAGGGGTTACAATCACTCCTTCGCAAGGAGAGAATGAATGTTATGGCCCCGGGTCATAAGATCCGTAGACTCTATGCGAGGTGGTATTTATCCAAAACTGAGTGAGTCTGACTCTTACTGCAGAGACTTTACCTTGACTGTAGAACTGAAATTAAGCTAGAACATATACTGCACTTCCAAAGGCATAAACAACTTTCCTCAGCTTGTCTGCCATCTCATTCACCTTAATATTCCTGTATCACGAACCTTGTTGATGTGCACTTGTCGCACGGCATATAGTCTACCAATTGCACCCCCGAACACTTGAGAAGCAGGTGATATTCGCGCTGATTGCACTGACAACTATCTAACTACCAATAAATATGTTCAACTGAGAAGTGTCAGTTTAAAAGGACAAGGCAAGATCGGCTGCCAATTTGGCTGTTAGAATCCTACTTGCAATACATTGCAGTCATCAGGAAGTTCATACTCAGTTCTCTGTAGAAGATCGCAGCTCCGACTCCCCCCACCTTTCTGTTCATTTAAGAGAAATCCGTTAAGCAGTAGCAGCTCCTGTTGTCTGGGCTAAGGCTGGCTGAGAAGCCGTATTCCTCCATTCCTTTCGAATGAAGTTCAGTTTCTTGTTACTTAATAAATGCTTTACATGAACTCCGATCTTGTGAGTGCTCTCGCCAGTTTGATACCAGGTCAAGGATTTGCAAGTCTTAATCAACTTGATCCCTAGTTCAAAGTCTCTGTCTCTCCTGTCTGCGCGTTCTCTGATAGTCGTCATTTAACGCCCTTTTGATTGGAGCGTTTGTTTCAATTCGACCGTCGAGGTTTGCTCGATGATATACTTCCCATTAACGCAGTTCGCCTCACTGATTTGGCGGATTTTTTTTCGCTCTAAGCAAAACCCAGCAGGGCCTGCAAAAGGGGCCTATATTCTTAAACTGTCTGCATTTGTCAGCACGATTCTTGGCTTATTTAGATGCTGACATCATTATTTCTATTGATGATAGAGCCGAGGTATAAAAACTCCTTTACTACCTCGATGCTGCCATTGCCGCATTTGAAAATATCACATTTCCGTCAGCGCAACGTTCGCCTAGCAGTGGCAAGCAAAAGTTTAGTCTTGTCCTCGTTATCGATCAAAGCCATCTTTGACGATTCCTTCTAAATTCTGGAAAAAGCGCCAAGTACCTCTAGCTCTATCCTTCCGACGATATCAATGTCATCTACAGGATGATTTGGCCTACATTCTACGCTCCCAATAATTCTGCTATCATCATATAGCACTAATCGGGTTGCAGGCCTCCTGACAAATAAGTTACTAATTTGGTGTCAAATCCAAGATTTCAGACAGTGCCAGCGTAAGTGCTTTACACAGTCCTGCAATTCTCCGCGCATTCTCCAGCCGTTTGCGTTTGACTTGCCTTTGTTATGCAGTCCACCACTTAGTATCCCATTAAGTAAAATAGGCCTAGTCACTGCAGTGTAGATCCAACGCGTAGGATTTGCCGAAGAATCCCATGTTTTGCCTACTTATTATTTTCCTGTATGCATAGAGCTCACTGATCACCTTCTTGAACCTTTAGACCTCCACGGTAGCTTACTTTCTATATAACTTCTAAGTACTTTGTCTGGCCCTTCAGTACTAAAATTTTGACATAAGAGGACTTAAATGTGTATAAAACGCTGATATAAATAGTGGGGAAAACGTACAAAGTAGTGTGTTAAATTTTCGTTTAAGGCCTCGTAAATGCGTTTGAAATTTGAAAAAAATCGGTGCAATAAAAGTACTAGTATTAAGAATTAAATTTTTGCAGTAAAACTTCAGGTAGATTTTAAATGTGGGCGTTTTACCGCTCCTTTATGTAAACTATGTATAACCTATCTTCGCACAGTACATGCTTAGGAGTTCAAATTTCATAAAATTCAGGGCAACCGTTTAAGCGTAAATGCTTGACAAACAAACAAACAAACAGATGAACTTTCATCTTATTTTTATATTGCGAGTACGCTGTCGATATTTGTACAGGGATATAATAAAAAACCGAAATAACAGACATAAATAAAAGCAAAGATGAGGTTTTTGATAATATCTTCTACTTCCAAATAAGTGTTTACAGCTATAATAATGTCCTGGAAGCAAAAAACGTTGTTAAAATTGTAAGGAGTGTATAAGGAAAGTAGTTGAAAATTTGTAATGCAAGGCAAACTGCGTTTTGGAATTCAGCCGTAATAAAAAAGGCCATAGCTTACCTCCTAGCCACCTGATTCGTATAATGAACCCAGTGATGTTGTCCACTTTACTTCGCGAAACATCGCCTAGTTCTTTGTTGAATCGTTTACCCAAATACTTGACCGTATGGTTCTAGAGTCTCGGGCAGTGACAGATAACATGCTATTTTGTTTCTAATTCCTCTTCTTACACACATATGTGCTTTTATATATGAAACTTTACATAGAAACAAAATAAGCTTTTAAGTTTAAAATACGCTAAAATATTATAATTTAGAATTTTTTATTAGATTTTAAACAAAACCAAAATATGAACCTCATTTCAAAAGGATGCTTATAAATGTCCTTATAGCATGTTAGTACACTCACATCTGTGTGTATGTGCGTGTGTTAGAGCGTGCCAAATATGCACATACATACATGACTTTTAACACATGTGTGACTTTAAAATCTTCTAGTGACAGATTGTTTCTAAGCACACAAATCACCTTAAATATGGTTGACTTTAGCACGCAGGAAGCTGTAATAGAAAAAAAATCCGTGGAAAGTTTAACATAAAGTAATGTTTAAATTTATTGCAATTTTATGTTTTCAAATCTCTTAAAACACACTGTGTTTTTTCCCCTTCTTATCATTGTACCTAAGTCGTTGTATAACCAGCAAGAAAACCCCCAAGTTCCTTTAGGTTAACTGGGTTACAGGTAACTTCGATATGGTATGTCCTCATACCTTCATATAAACTTTTGGTATTTGGGTACAATGTTGCGAAAATTCACATAAATTTCTATACATGTTTTACTTGGCAGAAACAAACATTTGTTTATTTATAAGTACAAGTACTACAAACATATCTATGTACATATTCAAAATTGTGTGTTGTTAAAAATACAAAAATGGGGTTAGTGCTAAATTTACAAGTTTTCTCGTGCATATATGCGCACATAGATACATACAAACATATGCATGCATATGTAGGCTTTTAGAGTTTTCTATCTCTAAATATCCCTATTTTTAATTTTTGTTTTGTTTTTATTATCTACGAAAATTTTTTTAAACCCGTGTAATTCAAATAAAACAGGTAAGAATGTTATATCCCGATTATATACAACTACATCACACTTGTAATGGGGCTATATGAAAGAAACCCCGATAATTTTTTTATTAAGTACACTAGATTCTGGCATATGCAAAATATTGAGAAGGTAAAGTAATATTTGAGATATTTAAAGCCCAAAATGCTTTTTCCGAGAGGATATTTGTATAGGGGCTATATCAAAAAATTTACTAATCATGATCACAGAAAATAGGCTTCGGGCCAGTGCCAAAAAACTTATTTGTGCAAAACTTAATCAAAATATCTTGATCTTGGATTACAATAATACATATGCACGGGCATGCTGTTCAGGTAGTGATTTCGACTCGATCGGTATACTTGAAGGTGGGTCTCAGACCAATATTTTTTGACGTTACAAGCATCTGCACAAACGCATATTCCCCCTATGACGTATGTATGTGGTGCGCTTAAAAGAAACTAGAAATTTCTTTACTAATCCAAAATTTAGCCGAAAAAATTGTGATACATACTTAAATTTATCTCAGTTAAATTATTTTAAGTTAATTTTAAGTTCTCGATTTTTTGTCAATATCAAGCGGAGTTTTTTTATTAAAAACAATATGTATCTCAATAAAAATGTTCGTAAAATGGTTTCTAAAACAAAAATTGAGAAACCAAAGATATCTCGCATACGCATGTATATTGAAAATAATTTTCGGAATTTCAAAATAATTTCATTGCAAAGTTCGCAAATGAAAAACTCTATTTTTAACATTTTTACATCAACCATATTGTTGTCAATGTATTGGTATTCAAATAAATGTTGTTCAACAAAAATTTTCTGCCAAAGTAATATTGGCAACAAAAAAGCGATTTATTTAATGCCTTAACGCGAGGCATATGCATGTGTAGGTGATTTAAATGATTTATGTCTTTAATAAAGAAAAAAGAAAGTACTAACTTGCGATTTGAGGGGTTTAAACTATCGAAACTAACTTAAGGTTGTTTTACTTTGACTATTCAAACGAGTGACGTTATAGTGACAACGTTAAAACTTGTTAACCCTTAGAAATTCAGAGAATTAGGTTGGTTGCCTTCAACTCTATTTTTGCTCCTTCTATTTTTCTTTCCACCTAAAAAAAAGGACCGAATTTGCAAGCAGTTTCATTTGGATTTTAAACTTACTTTACGTATTTTAAAACACGATTATTCCGTTAAGCATTTAAATGACAAGGGATTAGTTATTATTTGTAGACACGTAATAGAGCTGCCATTATTTTATTGAATGTAATTCAAATAGCTGTGTTCATTAACTGGTTTCTCCCCACTGCAAGAATTGCTCAATTTCTTATAGAATCCATCAATCATGTTGAATCATTCCTTTCCCGTGTAGGCCTACGAGATAAATCTTCAGGTTGTATTTCTTCGCCATTTGTGGCTGTAATCTGGTGTTTCACATTCGTTGGGTCTGGAAGTATGTTCGTGCGTAAAGGCGATTTCGTGCTGGTGTTATTTGCAATAGAGTATATTAGTAGGAAACAGGGGGTTTTATCATGGTTGTTGGCTTGCCCAGCCTATATGTAACAATAGTTTGGTTATTGGTTTTTTTTACGTTTTGATTTGACGCAATTGATCCGCACGACGTTTTTATAATCTTTCTTCATTCAATTTAATTTCATAGTACAGAATTCAAAATGTTTCTACAATCGTGCCAAATTACCCTTTGTTTTTAGTCAAGTAGTATCGAGCTGCAACCCTATCACTACTGGAAAAGATTCTGTGTATTTCTTGAGTAGATGCACTAACGGCTTCTTCACTGGGTACCTTTATATTTCATCTAATTTCAATTTATCGCCCAAACATCAGGTGTTAAAGAGACTCTCCGTAGCTGAATGGCCCTGCGATAAGCATAATTTCTTCACAGAAAAAACTTCCTAAATTTTAATTCAAACAAACAGTCGTCTCAAAATTATAGTTTTTTCAGACATTATTTTTTATATCGTAATTAAATTGTTACCCGATTTTAATGTCAAACAAAATAAACGAAAAAAATGAAAAAAAGTTTTGTCCAATAACATTACTTTTTTATTATTATTTTTAAATCTAATAAAATTTTTTATCTCCTTTTGCAATCTTGTTTATTGGACCGTAATCAGTAAAAAATTTAACTAAATCAATAATTTTTCTCTCTAAAATCGATCCTATAAAAAAAATTATTGCATCTGAAGTTTTGCTGCTATTATTTTCGACAAGAAATCTTAAGTTCTTTCCTGCAAATTCTTAAAAAGTCCTTCGAAATCATTGATTTCCCATTTGTTTTTTTTTAAATAATGTTGAACGGATCTTACTTTCTCGTTTCTTTGGAGTAAGTTAGAAAATGTTAATAATTTTTAAAGTGCAGTTCATCTCATAAAAATTAACATATGTAATTCAAAAAATTGTATTTAAATATTATTTGAGACCTGTGGAGCGCAATTTGAATCGTGCCTCTATCTTTTTTGGACTAAAAGGTACCAAAATTTCCAAAAGGGCCCTTTGAGGTCAAATATTTCACCAATTTAAAAAAAAAAATATTCTTATACATACATAAATATGTACATAGTTTTAAAACCTTTATACGCAATTTGAATTTTATTTTTAGTCTTTATTGATTTGAAAGTTCAAAAAAGTAACAAAAACATGTTAATTTTTTTTAATTTTTTTGGGTTTCTACCTTTATTGGCTTAGAAGTTTCGAAATGGACCTAACCAGTTATTAAATATTGTTTTAAACCTGTCTTTCCCATTAGAATCCAATACATATTTTGAAAAATATATTATGTTCTTAAAACCTGTTAAATACAGTTTTATCATGTTTCTATCTTTATTTAGATTCTAAACTTTAGAAGTTACAAAACGATCCTAGCATTATCGAAATAAAGCTTTTACCCTGTCTTCTCGGTTCAAATATTTTAAAAAGTACTAAAAATTTGTTCATAATTTTTTGAGACTTGTTAAATGCAATTTAAGTTTCGTTTTAATCTTTTGCAGGAAAAACCTAATTTTTATACTCAATAAGAAATTTTTACCCATTTTAGACCCCAATTTTACCAACTAGGGTAAAAATTTCAAATGTGGCAGAAATTTATTCACATTTTTATGAGACCTGTCATATGCAATTGGAGTTTTATTTATATTTCCATATGTTTATAAGTTACTCAGTGGCTCTAAGTATTATCGAAATTTAGTTTTTACCCTGACATACCATCTAGAGTCAAAAATTTCACAGAAGTGGCAGACACGGGTCCGCTAATTTTTTAAGCAAATTACGATACTTTTTTACTTTTGTTTCTATCGTGTATAACTTAAAAGATATAAACTTACTGATTTTCTCCTATTTGGTCAATTTTTGCTCCTTAAGGGTTTGAACTTTAAAAACCCCTTTGTATTAAAAATAAACATTAAGAGGTTGTAATTGCATATCTTTAGCTTTGCGCGTTTTATCTATACGGTTAAGATTTAAACATCTAGACATTCAATAACCTTACTCTCCCACACCAATGGATGTCATGTCGGTGTATTGTGGGCATTAGCAAGTTTCAAAAAAAGAAGCTGGTTGTTCCCTTCAGACTTGAAGTAACACCCTGTAAAAATTTCAAAATAATTCGTTCACTGGTGTGGTCAGCTATAAAATACAAACACACATACATACATACATACATACAACACAGGGGAATGATGGAAGAAATGTGAATGCTCAATAGGAAGGACAAAACCCGGCTGTCCTCATTTTGTTAATATAGTTGGTAAGATTCCTTGAACATGTGCACGCATATTGTGCTCTTATATATGTATAATAAATTTATTGAATTAAAAAAAAAATTGAGAACATCGAGTTTTAACGCAAAAAAGATTTTACAGTGGATAGACGTGTGTTTTTAGGGACAAAACATAAACATTTTCAAATATATTAATTGATAAAAATTATGCACATTAATAGAAGAAGGACGTCACTTGATAACATTTTTGTATTTTACAGTAGTTTTGCCTAACATTTTCTTACTATACATATTTGCCAAAAATTCGGACAAATTCAAGTGAATATAGAGCTGGGGACAGCCAGAGGAATGATATTGAAAGACTTTGGTAGGCAACTTTTTTAAGAACAAACCAGTTTTTAGAAAAGATATTTTAGTGATTACGGAGATGTTTTAAAGCTTAAATGTAAATAAGAAAGTGGGTTTATTTTTATTTTCCCTTTTCAAATAAACAAGGACATCAAATTGTCCAGTAATCTTAGAATCACCCACATATGTATGTATGTTTTGAAATTATTGAAAATAAAATAATGACAATTTCATAAGTGACATAATAAAAAGCTTTGAAATTCCTTTTAATTATGCACCGTAGAAAGAGGATGATGAAAAACAAAACATTTAAAGTATGTATTAAATATTTCCATGTTTGTGTTTTTTTTCGGAATTTCTGTTGTAACAAGTCTCAATGATGCGCTGCTGATCGACCGAATGTGTCAGTTTTGAAATGTCATGATTAATGATGTAAACATGTGGGCTTGAACACAAGCAGTCATTCAGACAGACATACAACTAGACATTTAAACGAGTATGTAACTGTGTATGTAAGTTAAGGGTCTTTAGTTTTTTTTTTTTTAAGCAAAAAAAAAAAAAAAACATTACTCCAACAACAAAAGAGGAGGGGGATTTCTTAGACAGAATAAAGACAAAGAAAAATATTACCTTTTATTTGTATGGTCCGAAAGAAATGAAGAAACAAGGGCAGGGAAAAGGAAACGTTTGCCATTTCATCAAGGTGAATAAAATAGACACAATCGATAAGAGTAAAAATCTAAATAAACAAGAGTAAAATTGTGTCTTGAACGTTTATTTCAGGAATAAAAAGAACATTGTAGTGGAAAAAAATAATGACGGCTAAAACGACACAAACACGTTTATATCTACAACGGTCAATGGAAGAACATTAGTCATATAGAACATAGACACAGAAAAACAAAATTACAAATTAATCCTTAATTGTAGATTTAAATACATGTGTTACACAGATAAGAAGGGTGTTAGAAGAAAATATCGTTAAAGATTAAATTTTGTTTTACTTTAACTTTATGTATTCGTAATTTTAGAAAACGCTTGACAAGGATTTTAAAGAAATACTATTTTGTGCTTAATTTAAAAATTAGCTTTCGATATTTTTATCGAATCTTTATATTTTTTCTACTTTTTTTCTTTAAATATGTATATTGAAATGTGTGCTGTGTGGCGCTTGTTTGTTATTCCATTTTACTTAAACAGTAAAAGGAAAAAAGTTTTATTTTATGCAAATCTCCTCATTAAAAACGCATAAAGTATAAAATAAAAGCGTGTTTCAAAAACGTTGTATTTGTACGTAAGTTTGAAACAGTCGAATAAACGATACCTTACACTATAAGGCTTAAAGTATTTCAAACATTTTTCCCTTATATTCCTTAACATATTCATATGAATGATATAATTATGGGTATAAATATGGGTTCCAAAAAACTTGGACTCAATTTCAGTTACAACGAGGAATTCTTTAAACGAATTATTAATATTTTTATACACAATTTTAATACAGTCCATAGAAAATGTAACAATTTATTTACTCAGTAAAAATGATTCCTAAGTCTGGAAAAGATCCTGAAAAGAATCTTACAGGCCTATACGTCGGTTATCAAAAATGCCGAAATTGTTCGAGAAACTGCTTAAAAACAAGTTTACCCCGATGTTTAATCACCAAAGCAATATTCCAATTTACCAATTTGGCTTCAGAAGTCAACATAATATCATCGAACAAGCCCACAGATTGGTACGAGTCATAAGATGAACCTTTGAGGAAAACATGTACTGCTCCGCGCTTTTTATAAATATCTTTTAAGCTTTTGTTAAAGTATAGCATGAAGGCCTGGTCTGTTAAAAGAGGGAAACCACTTAAGTTGTACTTAACCAATGGGGGCTAGTGTACCTCAAGGGAGTATATTATGACCAATTCTGTACTTGCTTTACACAGCCGAGAAACCAGCAAACAGTCCTACACACACGTCGACCGCTTTACTAAGTAGTCATAAAGACCCTAAAGAGGCCCCGAACCAACTGCAACATCACGTAACCCAAGTAGGAAAATGGGCAAAGTTATGGGGAAAAGGCAAAGAAACGTGCTCCCCAATCTTTACTAACAACCATATGGTACCTCAACGATTTGAGACGAAATACCTTGGCATTCACTTGGATCGTCTCCTTACATGGAAATCACATAAAGATGCGAAGGTGACAAAAATGATACTAAAAGCTACACAAATTAATTGGCTAATTGGTAGAAACTCTGTGCTCTACAACTCGATTGTAAAACCAATTTGGTGCTACGGGATAAAATTATAGGGCACTGCTTCCGCCTTCAACATTGAAAAAAATTCAACGCCGTCAAAGCAAAACCTTTTGAATTATAACTGGTGTTCCCTGGTATGTATGTTAAAAGCAGCAACATCCAAAAGGATCTACAAGTTTTGCTAGTTAAATGCGAATTCTTAAACGATGTAGGAAAGTATGTATTCAAATAAACTGGAAACACATCCAAGTCCGCTCGCACGAAAAACCTTACAACATGGTGGGCACACTCGTTGGAAAAGAAGGTATGCGTTGCCCTAAGAATCAATGTACATTTTTATTTAAAAACTTAGATTTTGCGCTGGTACTGGCTGGACTAATATAATTTTATTATGTTTTAAGATTTGAATACCTATTTCTAGCTCGCAGAAGCAAAGATTCAATATAAAAAACATCAAAAAAATTATTGCCATTCTGCTATATAGTAAGTTGTTTAATATTTACATAATATATTTTCCTTGCTGTTTACTTTTGTTATCTATTTGTGATTTTTCTATTGGGTAAAGGCCAAAATGATTTATCATCTGGTGACATCGAAGGCAGTTTCAAAACGATTCTTGACAGGAAAATGACAATTATGCGATTCTCCTGGTTTTTTTTTGAAGTTTACTCCAAGGCAGCCCCGTTTACTCCAAGGCAGCATTACACTTGAGCCTTTTGTAGGATACTAATATTGCAGTTATTGTCTATTGGTGCCCACCATATCACCAAAGGGTAAATAAGTTATGGTCTAATTTCGCTTTTTTATAGCAACTATTGTTCTAATGTTCACTAGATATTCTTTCTGTATGCTAGCCAAGGGTCGATTAGAGTCACTAAGTCTGTGCGACAGTGTTGCAATGTAAGAAAAGGGCGCCTGGACATTGGGGAGTAATCGAAAACAGGAGGGCGAATATTCTGGTGGATAAAGCAAGAAAATGGCAGATGGCATGCATGCAGTTGACCTAAGAAACCCGAATCATTTAGTTATAACGAAAGCCAATTTGAAAGAATAGGCGGAAACTGCCCACAGTGGACTGACTGTAAAATGATGAAATAGTTGAAATAATGAAAGAAAATCGGAAATCCTAATAGTGAAAAAATTCTAAGACCGCAGTTTGCTTAAAGGTCACTCAAGTTTACATGCACATCTCCATCGGATGGCGGTTGCGGCGAACAGCGACGGCAGAATATAAAGGGAGAACATCGAACCAACGGATCATTTTTTGTTTCACTGTCCAGTTTTTAGATATATGTTAGAGCTCAATAATTTATGCCACATGTTGTATCTTATGTGGCTCAATTCAGAGGTGTAAAACTAAAAATGCCAAGGAAGTTCGATCGCATTATCGAATTTTTGTACTCTTTTTCCCAAACAAAAAGCCATTCACTGGCTTTAAGTAGTAAATTCTCGTGGAATTTGATCTCTTCGTCTCCTTCTTTCAAACATGCTCAACCTAAACTGTTTTTTTATTATTGCAAACTAAGCTAAGAAGGGAAAACTATGTCATATGTTATCATTGAATTGAGATTGACTCCAGATTAAAAATTTTCAAACTTCCTGCCAGAAAATGAATGGATGTTACGAAAAAAAAGGAAACTCCTTAGACTGGTAATACAGAAGGTAGCGTGCAAAAATATATTTTTTATTTATGCTTAAGAAACCTTTTTAATGTATTTCTATAAAAAAAACCAAAACAAAAAGTAAAACTAAAATGAGAACATTTAAATTATATCTATTTACGTGTATTGAAACAAAAAATAATAATAAGTGGCACAACAAACTTAGAATATCCTGCGTGCATCCTGTGGGTGGTGACAGCAGACCTGTGTGTATACATTTTATCTTGTAACATAAGTCTAGCTCGCACACTACAACACAACATGAAACGCCTTTTTTTCTTTTCCTGTTCGGGCAAAAAAAAAACAAAAAAAGTGTGTAAAGAAGAAACAAAAATTGGTAGAAAACAGGGGTGAGTTGCAACATATTTTGTTTTATTTCTATTTAACACACCGTTAAAAAGCTTTCAATTGTATTGCATGTGTTAATGTATGTTTACATACAGCCAGCCGAATATACATATGTATGTATGTGGGTAAGAATTTTTAAAAAGTTGACTAAAAAAATATGAATTTTTGTAAAAATTTTTTAAAATTTTAATCACCATATCCAAAGGGATTAAAGAGTTTTTTTCACTTGCAGTCTTTTGCCTCGCATTAATAGATTTAAGTCAGCAGCAGCGAAAGCACACGATATTTTTTTTTGTTTACTTTAAGTTATAAGCTTTTGACAATGTGTGAGTGCGTATTTTAATTTCAATTAAATTAGCTCAACTGCTATCTTTATATGTTTGCAATTAAAAGAATACAAATTAAAATTAGTCAGGATACAATGACAAAACAGTACACAGTTAACCAAAATATATTGTGTGTTTGTGTGTGTGCTTTAAGTATAACTTTTTATACCCAAACCACAAACGTGGCAGGGATATTATGTGTTTGTGCAGATGTTTGTAGCGGTAATGGTAATGGTTGTCTATGTTTTTTTGTGATGCAATTACAGGTCACATTTTTAAAGATTTATTGATCGAATTTGACATGAGGACCAAGCCTTTCAATTCTGGTGTTTGTCGATAATTTTTTGTTTTAAAGTTTCAACACAAAATTCTTATAATATTCTGCTATAGTTTCCATACAAATTTTTTTCGCGAAAGAAACAGTTTATCTATAAATGTAAAATGGAATCCTGTAATGAACCATTTAAAATTTATCATGGGTCCAACATTAGTGTAACTTCATGTTATGTGTGATATGACCTCATGAATTGCAAAAAATAATGTTGTCGAAATATAATTATTAGCACTTGGTTTAATTAGCACTTCGGTGATTAAAACATTATAGAAAGTTAAAGTCAGCCAAATTTGACCAAAGTACACCCTACACCACAGCTTATTTAATATAAGGTACCACCGTATGTATGCACAAAATGTGCGTTAACACATGCTATGGGGGGTAAGGTCAATAACGAACCAATCTTTAGAAAATTTGGTAGTAATTTCTCTTTAAAAAAGACTTGTGTATATGTATGTATTTCGATAGCAATAATTATTTTCAACTTATGCTGGTAAGTGTGTTGCCCTTGAGTTGGACTTTTGGTTTTCTTACCAAAAAACTTAACTGTGCTAAACTTTATTAAAATTTCTTCAAAAAACTCGACCTGTACACAAAATAGCAAATATATATATATATATATATATATATATAACTTTGACGATTCCCTCCATGACTTTAAATATGTATGGAAGGACATTGTACACACAACAATAACAAATATATTTAATTCCATGATACTCTAATATTTTGTTTTCGAACAATATTACCCTGCGGCGAAAAGAAGTAACAAGCAGGCCTTCTGGAAGCCCTTATTTCGCAGACACAAGGTCTTATTGTCCCATTCCATACTCATGCATTTTTTACCCACGATGCCTTTGCTAGCCATGGACTTCTGCGCTCATTGAAGTGCACAAATACTATTTATGCATACATACACATAATAAAAAAAACATGTGCAGAAAGTACTGGAACCAATATAAGGTCTAGAAAGGCCTGATTAGTGAAGGCGTCAAAAAGTTCGCCGCTGAGTAGTATTTGTGTTTAAGTTGGTGTGCGTGCAACATAAATAGAGAAAATAATTGCTCCAAGCTACAAGAACATTTGTACATATAGGCTTTAGGTCTGTTTGCTCTTCTTTATATAAATATCAAACACCTTAATGGGAGAGAGACATGAAAATAAATAACTATTTAATTTAATTTCAGTATTTTTGTTTTTAAAAACAAAATTGTACTTTACGTTTCAAAAACATGCTTTAACCATATATTTTTTAATTGCTGCTTTTAATTATCAGAACAATTGTGCTTAGAACAAAAACACCTTCATTTAAAATCGAAAATATTTTGCAGAAAATCGAAAAAAATGTATA
Source organism: Melanophora roralis (assembly GCA_963583895.1). NCBI lineage: Eukaryota > Metazoa > Arthropoda > Insecta > Diptera > Rhinophoridae > Melanophora > Melanophora roralis. The sequence continues at coordinate 68,724,658 of OY757187.1, forward strand.
AATTAACGGCTATTAACATATGTAGACATTTCCCGTAAAGAGAACGTGACATTAGTACGCTTTTAAAGGGAAGAAAATATTTATAAAAAATCTGAAAATTTCGTTTTTGTAATTTTAATTTAAAAGAATTTATTTTGCAGTATATAAAACGGAAGAAATTATTTTGTAAACTTTTTTTTCATATATACGAACAATTTAAATGCGGATGCGAATGCTACAAAAAAAGTAAATTACTTCTGACTGTATCTAGAAAAATGCAATTAGCTGGAATTGGAATTAAATTTTTGAAACAATTGTTTATATTTTTTATAGACTAATACGTGTTTCTAAAAAGATATATTAAGTTAAAATATCGCATTTCGTTTTATTTTTATTAGATTATTGTATAACTGCACACGCGACATTTGTAACGCGCCATAATTTCCTATCCTGTTTAAATTATTACTACTTAAAAATTTTGTTTCCCAAAAAAGGGATATTTTAGAATTCTAACATAGTATAAATTGTGAAACAGGACACCGGAATAACGTTTTTCCATACAATTTGACGTAAAAATCACGCTGCTAAATGCGGTTATCAAATGGAATCTATTAAATTCTGACAGAGCTTTTTCTTATGTTCTGGCTTTGAAAAAGAAGTTATTCTTAAGAGTAGATTTGTGAAGAAATTTGGAAAAGTTTTATGTGAGTTCATGAAGTTGCAGCCGACGTTTTAATTATGGGCCGTTTAATTCTGAGAGTCGTTTTTGCTTGAAGTTGCGGACGTGATCTATTTCATCATTAAGCTAAAATTTATAATGATATTAAAAATACTGCTTTCATAAGAGAGCAAATGTAATTTGTTGATGTCTAAGACATTTGATTCTGCTTAGAATTTCACTCTCTTTCATTCTATCGAATTTATGAACTTTAGCATTTTGTGGTTGTGCGCATTTAAACAACACAAACACTATCTGAAGCAGTTTTTTACGCAAAGCTGCAAAATAGTTATTTTTGAATTGCTTTTCAATCGAATCCAATCAAAAAAAAAAAAAAAAATGATATGAAGAACGCGACACATTTTGTTTAAGAAAATAATATATTTAATGTTTTACAATTTTACAAAGTAAATTTTTGATTTTACTTAAATACAAACAAGTTTTTACTTAGATTAATAGTTTCAGCCATCTGATTACAAAGATCGTAGCGTATTGATAAAAAACTGCTTTGAATGGAAAGGAACGCGACATTAGGATAAGAGCAGAAAAATAAGAAATTTTTGCCGATAATTGATCTTGTTTGAGTAATTTATTATTTAATTGTATAAACTTGTTTTTGGAAGAAGAATTCTATAAAAATAAATTTAATCATAATACAAATATTCAATGAATAATTTCTTAAGAGAAAATACCATTTAAAATAACAAGGAAAAGAAGTACATATATGCACGCCTAGTTTACACTTTTGCTATAATATCACAAAAAATTTTATCAAAACTTTGATACTATTTTATTATTCTGTTTGAAAAAAACTAATTCTAAATACACTTAGAAAATTTCGATATCGGTAGACCTTCCGAAGTAAATTTCTTAGTCAATAAATTTTAGAAACAATCTTATTGGAAAAATTTTGCAATATGACTATGGGCAAACAGTTTTTCTTCCATTTTACCACTATTTAAAACTAGGATACATTTAATTACGTTTTTAGCTAATTCAATTATTTTGTTAATTTAAAGTAATTTAAAGTTTTTCAAAAACTTTTCAATAACAATTTAAGTAACTAATACAATAACTTTGATGAGAGTAAAACCAGTTTTCGGTTTTACTGTCTGTGGCAGCTCATAAATCTACCAATTTTGAGTAACACGTCATGTCAGAAGAAAAATTTTGCTGGAATATTTTAAAACTGATGCAAATTTATTGGATAATTGTTATTTTGATACTAATTAAGTCAGTGCCATCCTCAGAACATAACCTACTTATATAAATATGTTCAATGCCCTCAGTCATAAGAAAGACTTCTTTATTAGATGTTTCAAACATGAATATTTGTCTACCTGTATTTATGTACATACATAGGCAGATGTCTAAAAGTTAAATAAGTTTTTTCTTTCTCGTTAATCATATTTCGATAGTTTAAAAACAATAATTATTTTCCTTCATACCTTTTCATGGCACTTTTTAAACAAAGAGTGACCATTTTAGTAGGTGCATGTGTATGTATTCAGATATGATGCAGGTTTGAGTTGACCAAACAAGAAACCACCATCGCATTCAAACATGGTGTTTAAGTAAGAGGTGGACAACAACAACAAACTCAGAAAATAAACAAAAAAATAATAAAAACAGATACGGTAGCGTGTTTCCGCAGTTGCTTAAAGTTTGTTTTTACTGAATTACACACACTCAAATGTATTTTTTCTAAACATAATTTTTTGAAACACGTCATTTTGTTTATTTGTTTTTTAAAAGAAATACAAACATATGTATGTATTTGCGTATAGTTGTATATATTTATGTACGTAAATAAATAAAATATTCAGGAAATACTTTAACAAAACAAGAATGAAAAAGCAAAATAAAATATGGAAGCCATTATATTAAATCACCGGCAACAACAGCAACATAAAGCACAATCGCATTCAAAGTTTCGTGTTTTAATATTTAATTTATTTCAGGTAAAAGTTTCACTTTATCTTAATCGCATGAAAAAGAAACTTCAAAGGTTTGCTCGCTATTTTCATAAGTTTTAAAATATTTTTTTTTTGTATTTCAGCAGAGGGCCTTACTAAATTCGTTGCGCAAGAACTTTATACCTGCAATCATACACTTAAAAAATTATAACAGTAACTGACTGTAAGTTATTTAGGAATTATTCCGAAAAGTTGTTTTTATATGAAAAAACAGTTAAATTTGAATACAATATTTTTTTTAACTGGTTTGAAGGGTTATTCAAAGCCTCAAATAAACAAAAATACTGATTTTCAGTTGAAGTTAATTTTGTCAGTTATTTTTTAGTAATATTTAATTTTGTTATTTTTTTCTGATACACTGTGTTTTGCTGTAAATGACAGAAAATCTAGTTAATTTTAGACGAATATGTGAGTTAATTTTTTTGATGTCTGATTTTAAATGATATATTTTGTTAATTTTAATGAATAACTTGTTGGACGGGTTTTAAATTAATACCCAGTTATTTTAAATAGATTTCCCGTGGATTTTACATAAATAATATTGTGAGTGTACATTTTGTTACGTTAATATGGAAAGGCGGTAACTTGTATGTTTTACGTCGAGATTTTTTTTGCTTATTTTGATACATAAAAACAGACCGTTTATTGAAATAAACGAAATTTTTCTGACTATGAAAATATACAAGTTATTGCCTTTCTATATTAAAAATAATAAAAAAAATAGTTTGAGATTTTGGTTCTAACCTCCAGGAACTTAAAGTTTTTTGAAAAATATTAGTTTCACTTAAAATTTAATTTTAATACATATGCATGTTGGTAAAATTATTAAAAGGGCTAATATGTCATATGCCACTTTATGGCATTTTTTCTTTTGTTTTTTAAAAGAGTTATTTCCAATCTACCTTGCCATAAATTGCCTATTTCTAACGGTCTGGGCGTAAATTCTTTTTTAGAGTTATTTCGATGATGAACTTTGGTTACTAAAAATGCCAATATTTTTTTTAAGGTTGAAGTTGTAAAGTTCCATATATTTATGAAATAAAACCCAACTATTGCCACTGTCTTGTATGCTTGTAAAAGCTCTAACACATCATTTTTGAACGCTGTTGAAACTGGAAAAAACATATATGTACATATATATTTTAATTGCTCTGTTGTATTTGGGTTTTTTTCTAATTGTTCTATAAAATCTAAAAAAACGTACAAGTGTAACTAGGAAAAAAGTTAAAAATTGAGTAACTCCGATAATATCAAAACATGACCTATTTAACTTACTACATGTTATCCAGAAATGCAACGAAATTTCGTAGGCTAAACAAAGCTTATGGATATTAATGTCTTGAAACAAAACGACGGAAAATACAAAACATTTAACAAATTTTGTTGTCGTTCTTACAAAAAAAAAAATTAGAAAAAAGACCAACAAAGAAAAATGTAAATTTGTTGTTGTCTACCAATGACAGTCGTTTGACTTTTTCTTGAAAAATAAACTGAAAAAATTACTCCAACTGAAAATCAGTATTTTTCTGTAATTGTTTTTGAAAGTAACTGTTCAGACCTGGGGCCGAATTGTCGCATTCGATTCGAATCGAAATTTCACTCGATTGATCGAGTTGTCAATGCTTTTAATATAGAAATTCTAATTAGAATTTTTAAATTTCGATTCGAATCGAATGCGACGATTTGGCCCCTGGGGGCAAATTACGGCATTCAATTCGAATCGAAATTAAAAAGTTCTTACTAGAATTTCTATATTAAAAGCATTGACAACTCGATCGATCGAGTAGAATTTCGATTCGAATCGAATGCTGAAATTTGCCACTAGTTAAAATATTAATTGTTTTAAAATTGAATAGTTTTTTCATTTAAAAAATTACTGTAATAATTTTCTGAGTGCAGATATCACAATTTTAATAACGAACTTAAAGCCGAATAAATAAAAATAATTATAAGATTAAGAAAAGTTTAAATAAAAAACTATAAAACCATTCCTTAGCTAATCCTAAATTGAGTAAATCTTCTTTCTATTTTTGGCATTTTTTAATTTTCCTTCGGTTTGGTGTTTTCAATTTGAATGTTAATTAATTGATATCAAATATTTTTAATATCTAGACGGTATACATTCGCTAACTCAGAGATTTTATTCACGTTGTTCTTTTTAAAAATGCACATTAATTGTTTTGATGGTTAAAAAGGTGCCTTCAGACAACTCTAAAAGTGTATAAATTAACTTTGCAATTTATTAAATCAAAAAAAAAAAATATTATCAAAATGTCAAAAAACCAAATGCGTTACATATTATATAGACAAATTTGAAATGAAATTAAAATTCTGTGTAGTTTTAATTAAGTTTATATGTATTTCTTTAGCTTAAGTTTAGTTTTAAAAATAATGTCTTGGACATTATATTTCAAATTTTTTTGGATTCTCGCCGTAATACTTAGTATTTATATTAGTGTAAAGCTGATTTATGGCGGGACCAACAATTGCTTTGCTTTTATACCCCACTGCTACCGGTTTATATTAGTTTACATTTACATTCTAAATTTCTACAATATTTTTTTGCGACTTCCTTAAAGATGGGGAAGTCGATTTAGTTATGGATGTTTTTGTGTTCGGGCCGGCTATTGCTTAAGAAATATGCCTGAAACAATCGTTGCTTAAAATGAGCATAATCTATTAGTTACTTACCGAAAATATTAACAAAAACCTAACCAAACCGCATATTTCTTAATACATATTATTATTTAAGTAACTACGATTTCTGTGGTCACAAGACTTGGCTTGTTAAGGGACAAAAACATTTAGATATGGACTCAGAATGTGGTATCCCTCATATAACCGAAATATATGTATAATTTCATATTTTTTTTTTCTTAGTAAGAATGTTTTATATTATTAAAACGCGTTTGAAAGTATTTGTTTTTAAATGTACTACAGTGGACGTCCAATAATACGAATTATATAATGTCAGGCCCTTTCGTAATACTGAAAAATTCGTAGTATTGGACTATAGTTTTTCCCCCTTACATTTTAATTGCGTACTCCCTACTGGAACATAACAATTTCTTTGGCATAAAAACCATTTGTATAGCTCGTCTTCCATTTATTTTTAAATTCTCCAGGTACTATTCGGTAACGGGATTTAATTGAGCCTGCTTCAGATAAAAGCTTCGCCTTCTGCTTTTTATAGTGCAAATGGTTAATTTAGATAATCCATATTTGTAAGATATTTTCCACTCTCACAATCTTCTATAATTTTTATTTTATTTTGTAAAAAAATTTGTTTCTTTTTGGCTTCTTTCATTTTAAACATTTTTTATGTTTCAAACGAAAAGCACCAAATGACTACTACATATTTGTTTGTAGACCGCAAAAAATAAAAAAATAAAAACTTAAAAATAATAAAAAAATGTTACAAAAATTCCATTCATATATGGAAAAACAAACATATTCGTATTATCGAATAGTAAAAATTTTTTTTATTCGTACTATAAAAACGTCAATGCAAAATATTTGCCTTTCGTACTATTGGACATTCGTAGTAGCGGCAGTACGTACTATTGGACGTCCACTGTATTTTTATTTTAATTGTTGTTTGCTATTTTAAGCAACTTTTAAGCTTTTTTCGATATGTGGATAAATTGTAACAAAAGACTTTAGGGTTTTTTATCTCTAACTTATAGTCTACACGAGACAAAAATTTTTAAAATTTTTATGTTCGCAATTGTCTAAGTCAGTTGCTAACACAAAGAATTACCGTGTTGACCGCAAATTTTTGGTGTTTTAACATATCGCTGATCAATAATGTTAGGACACAAGCTGTCATATAACGTTGTTGTTGTGTTTAAAAAGTGGTGGGAATAAGAAAATATGAAAAAAAGAAAAAATGTGAACAAAATGATAAAAAAAATTCAGTTAATAAAGAAAAATATTTTTTTAAATGATAAGTGAGAAATAAACCATAAAAAGGTAAGTTACAATAAATATCATATGGATGTTTGCAGTAACCTCCCTTAACAAAAATTTTTAGTTTGTGTCCCTGCTCATTTACGTTTATCCCTCTCTGAACACAAGCTTTAACACAAAAAATGCTTGTGACGTCATTCTGGCGGCTGTGTTACCTATGTTGGCTTTACATGGTAATACAAAGTATTTAGATTTTGTATAATCAAAATATTATGAAATTCTCTCCGTGTTTAAGAAAAGAGAATAAAAATCTGTTCTAAGTATTTTTCATGTTTACACTGATGAGATTGGTAAAATCAAAAGCGGTTGTTTTCTTGCCAGTTACCTTTTGGGGTAACGCCACATGGTTAAGGTTCTACAATATTAACAAAAACAACATGAAAAAAATTCTGCTTTGATTTTGATTGTTTATGTATTGTTTCATTAAGTGAAGCCACCTTCATTACATGCTGTTAGTGCTGCCAATCTTTCACACCTCTGATGTGATGAGAATACACAAGTTTCTAAAATGGTTTAGAAAATTAACAATTACGAACACTTGTCAAATTTTGTATCCTTATTTGCTCCCACTTAATACATTGTGCTTTTACATAATGAGATTTTGTATTATTATACAACATATTGTGACAAGTCGTAATATATGTTTTACCATGTAAAAGTACCTTTAGTCCCCATTCGTACTTTGCAAGAAAATAAGACTGCTTATTTTCTTTTTCTTCTTTGAACTCTCATTGGCGTTCACACGGTTCAAGTCTTATTGCTTAATTTGTTTTGATTTTTTCATGAATATACATATACACACACTACTGTGTTTTTTTACATTTTCTTTTGTCCATCCATTTTAAGCAAGCTTAATTGCAAATACAAGCAAGTCTGTACTCATTCAATTTTCCCTCACCCCGTTGTCCACAACCTAATCAGCTTAGCTTATTTTCTTGAATAGTGCGAATGGGGACTTATGCTCAGAATTAAAAAATTCCGGTGTAGCCCCAGCAAAAAAATATATATAAGTACTAAAATCTGTAACAATGTAACCTGACCACAATATTCAATGGCAAAACGTTTACAAATCATTTCGAAATAATTCAACGAAAAGGCCCCCAAAAGCAACAATATAAAATTAAAAGTAGGTGGCAAAATATGGCATTGAATTTTTGACAAATTTCTCACACCGGGGTTTTAAACAAAGTAAAATTAAATTTTTTTCTCATCTTATTATTTCTATTTTAAACATAAATTTTATTTCTTTGGGTGTTTCTTATTATTTTTAGACAACCTACAAACAACGCGCAGTAAAACAACAAACTCTTTGGACCATGACCAAAACTCAGACAAGAGAAAAAAATCAAAACCGAGTGCAATTTCCTGCAAATAAAAAATACTTTTGACCATAAAAACTTAAAGCTGTGAAAAAAATAATTTGTTTCTTAAAATTAAAAAAATGCCTTAACAACAAGAAAATATAATGAGTACAAACATACAAATATGAACAAATACCAATGAGCTTTCTTTAAATATAGAGATCTTTTTTGTTATATTAAAAATTTCATATTTACACAAAAATTTGAAATACAAAATGTAAACAAAATAGCTAATTTAAAAAATTCAAAATTGAATGCAATATTTTTATAACGTTTAGTAAGCCAATTTGTAAAAAATATATTTAAAAATTTTAAAAGCGTTTTTAAGTTTAACTTACTTATTGCATTGTCACCTGTAAAGAAAAAGAGAAAAAAAATTACTAAATCTTTAAAAAAATTCAAAACCTTGCTTAAAAATACATATTTATAACAGACATTAAGGGTGTAACATTTTAATGCTTAAGGTACCTTTACATGGTAATACGTATACGACGACATGTCAAAATATGTTGTAGAATAATACAAAATATCATCATGTAAAAGCATAATTAGGGGTGTTCTATTAGTCCTATTGTCATATTGTCATAAAATTTTGACAATGGTTTAACAACCTTTACCAACTATTGGACACTCGGCGCAGGTGTAAGTGGAGTTGTTGTGATAATTTAATAAGCATATTAAACGACGTGGTACTTTTAAAGAACTATTTTTGTATGAAAGACAACAAAACCATTGTAAAATTTTATAACAATATGACAATAGGACACCTTGTGAATCCCCTAAATATATTGAGTAGGATACAAATTTGTCAAGTGTTCGGTAAATGTTAATTTTCTAAACCAGAGGTGTGAGAGATCGGCAGCACTTACAACATCTATTATAGGTAGCCAGATTTTATGGCACAAAACACAAACCGAGCCTTTAATGCAATACCGTAGTAACTCAAATTTTTAATTTTTTGATCTGAGTATGCAGAAACTATCTGGAGAAATATCTATCTATCAAACTGCTCAGATGCTGCAGCTTAAAGTGTCTTTATTGCCTCTAGGTATTTCCAACAATATTTATTTGCAATAATGAAATATTTCCTTTATGACAAGAAATTTACTTACAGAAAACAAATTGCGAAAAAAAGAATAACGTAATATTATTTTTTTCTACGTTTTAGGCACAAAAACACAACTGCATAATTTGATTTCTTTTTTACTTGTTCGTATTATTTTATATTTTATCTTTGGCATAATTTAAAAATTTTTTAAAGTTTATTTGCTATAACGATATATTCCGAATTAATTAATTTATTTGTCATTGATAAGTTGATACAAAATACTTAAATATTTATCTAAACAAATATTTCATATTTTTAATAATTTTTGGCCGTTTTTTAAATAAAAAAATCCTGTTCATTTAAAAACTTGTAAAAATTAACTTTAGTAAACGAAAAGACTATCAAAAAGATGGCTCAAAACTTCATATGCATTTTTCTCAGTTCACGATTTTTTGAGTTACTACGGTATTGCACCGCAGGCTCGAAACAATAAAAATCAACACAGAAGTTTTGCATGTTGTCTTTGTTAATATTTTAGAACTTAAACCATATGCCGTTACCGCAAAGTAAAACAAGCAAGAATAAACAGCTTTTGTGAAATAGAAAAATACTTAAAACACACTTTTATTCTCTTTTCTTAAACATGGAGAGAATTTCATAATATTTTGATTCTACAAAGTCCAAATACTTTGTATTACCATGTAAAGCCACCTTCAATAAGAGAAATGGCGTTAAATACAACAGCTAACCAACCAGCCGACTAACCATTAACAACTTATTTATTCGCTCGTTTTACCATTTATCTGTTTTTAAAGTTAAGTGGCTTTTTGTTCATAAAAATGGAAAGAAAATTTCCAAATAAGTTGTTATAAATAAACTGCTAAAAATCTATAAATTCTGCCAGACTTTATAACAGACGACTCACTCCTTGATATTAAATTTATTTGTATGTACACAAATGTGTAAGAGTATTTGTTAACAAGCAACCCATAAAATTCCATTTTTGAGTATTCAAATTTCAACAAGGTGTAAATACCAGACATTAATATGCCAAAGTGGAGAGAATAAAAAAAAAATAAACTGATAAGGTCGTATTTCTTTATTACATGTTAAACATTTTTGCTTTAATTTTATGTTCAACTTTAAAGAATGCACTTTTTTAAGAAAATGGGTGTAAAGCCTTAAAAATTATATATGAAATAAATATTTATAATTTTAGAGGTTATTGAATGCAGTAAGGTTTGTGAAAAACAAGAGCGCTATATTCGAATGTGCCGAATCTTGTATACATTTCACATTTTTTCTTTTGCTTCCCCAGTGAACCGATATACATAGCTAAGTTATTTCAAATTGAAAACAAAAAAGTAAAGTTACCTTGTGGCAGGTTTAGGCCGGGGCCACACAAGGAGCGACAGAGCGGGGAGCGGCAAAATATATAAAATACTACTGAAGTGGCTACGCATAGAGTGGTATGTGAGCATGTTTAAATGTAAAATATGTATATACAATAGGGTTCTCATTTTGTAAATGTTTAAGTATACCTTCTCAAAAAGTTGAGGCTTGATGCAAAACATATTTTCTTCTTAAACAACTTTTAATCCGTGACCCTAAAGATCCTTAAGAGGCTTCGAAACAAATGCAGCTTCACGTATCCCAAGTAGAAAAATGGCAAATTTATGGGTTATTAAAATAAACGAATAAAAATGCACCCACGTTACTTATGCAAGGAAACGTGCCCCCCCCCCCCCCTCCCACCCAATTTTTATCAACGACCATACGGTGCCTGAACGTCTTGAGACGAAATATCTTGGCATTCACTTGGATTGCTCCCTTACATGGAAGCCCTACATAGATGAAAATTGTCGCAATTGAAACTTAAAACGGCCGAAATCCACTGCCTAATTGATTGAAACTCTGTGCTACGCGTTGATTGTAAATTCTTCTCTACAAATCGATTTTAAAACCAATTTGTTGCTACGGTATACAATTATGGGGCACTGCTTCCGCCTCCAACATAGAAAAAATTCAACGCCGTCAAAATAAAATCCTAGGAATGATAACTGGTGCTCCGTGGTATGTCAAAAACAGCAACTTCAATAAGGATCTTGAAGTTCCACTAGTTAAATCCGAAATCCTGCAATATGTGAAAAAATATTAAAATTAGCTGGAAACACATCCAAGCCGACTCGCTCGAAACATCTTGCAACATAGTGGACTCTCCCGTCTGAAAAGAAGGGCACTGGCTGGACTAATATTAATTGCTAAGTTGTAAGATTTGAATACTTGTTGCTAGTTCACCAAAAGCGAAGATTCAGTAATAAAAAATATGGAAAAAACGATACTTTATGTCGCCTGAAGTAGTGTTCCAATATTCACATCCGTAAAGCAGGGTCAAGCCAACGTTTGAAGAGAAAAAGCACAGCGTAGTTTTAGAATGAAGTTGAGGTGACTTCTAAACTACTTGTTGTGCCGTAAATGTTTTCTTATCGTTTAACAATATCATCACGTGAGCCGCCTGTGGTGGCTATAGGAGCTGTTCCTTTCCAGTTTTTGCATTTTATGAGGTCTCCTTTCTTGTGCAGCTTAAATATCACCCCCTCAGTTAACTCAGAAGAATGAAAGTGGAATGTCCAAAAGCCTTCGATAAGAACACTGATTATTTTATCCTATAGGATTAAAACCAGCCTTTAGCATATTCGGATTGAAGTTGTCTATGCCTGGCACCTGGATATTCTTCAATGCATGTAAAGCATTGACAATCTGAAAACCAGATCTCAGTTGATGGAAAGTAAATGGCACGTCGCGGCGTTGACAGACAGTTGTACGCTGTGGAATTAAAAGTATGCTGGAATAATAAGAAGTCGAATCATGTTGTCAATTGCCGCTGCACTGACGAAGCAGCTTCTCCTAGAGGTTCTTTAAGGGGATGTGTGACTGAGCGAACGTTTCCCTTATATCTGGTTTGTTATTTTGCAAAGATCCTTCCTTCGGTGAATAAGCTACCTGGGCTTTCCAATTTCGCTTGTCTCGCCATGCACTTAGTTTCACTGGTGAATTTACACTGGTATACTAGGACTGTAGAAGAGTTTAATAAGCTCTTCTTTGGGCTACATTTATGGCAGCGGTAAAAATGCTTTTTACTATATTTTTTTGCTGTTATTCAACACACCTTTGTAGTGGGTTTCTAAGGAGCTTACATAGCTTTTGAGAGTGTCTGCGGATGTAAGTTTGGATACGTTGCATTGCTTTGGAAATAAGTGTCTCACTTGACGCCAGTTGACATCTATTCTCAATCGTATCTCTCGCACATGTAGATGGCGGACTGATGCTCCATCTGCCCTGAGTCTGTCTGTTATGTGCATCTAGTATTGAGCCACGTCACTTCTTGCCTTTCACTATCTCGTCATCTATATTTCCGCTTGGTGGTCGGGGAAGACCCAGGAAAATTAGTGTCGCCGACAGTAAGTTTATTTCTTGTAGATATTTCTGTAAACAATTTTCCTTTATTATTAATTTTCCACAGGCAAAAACAGTCCCCAGATTTGTATTAGCTGGGCCCAACTGAGAAGTTTTATATCCCAGTAAGATGCGAAATGTTATCCACTAGGCGTATTTTTATTTTTTGCCTCCCTATATAGAAGAAAACTTACGCTGCTCGGTCGAGGAAGTCCGTTTGGTTTAACATAAACCAAAAAGGAGAATTGAATTTGTTATATTCCTTAAAAATGTGTTCCAGTCTAATATTAAATTTTTCTAATCTTGTTATTTTTTTATTCAACACTTGGTGACTGTTTGGGTTCTTATTCCTATTTGGTTTCTGTTGTCACGATATTTTAAGATGAAGCGGTGATTAGCCGATCGCTAATCAAAGCCTCTAAACATACTTTTTTTCTACTGAATGTTAAAGTTGGCTATTTCATAAATATAGGTTTCCGAAACTTTTCCCTTTTTCTTATCAAAATATTTTTTCCCCAAGATGTACAAATAATAGATAGCTGAAACAGACTTCGAAATGCACATAAAATTTAAAATTTAAAATCTATCTAAAATTTCATAAAATCAATGTTATTGTATGGAGGCTAATACATAAATTCCTAAATCAAAACCAATATTATATAATTTTAATTTCGATTTAAGTTTGTTTTAATAATAAAAGCATAATACACTGGTGTCAAGTTAGGGGTTTTATCTTCCTTGGATTGAAAAATGTAAAGAGAGGGTTTTAGGTCCACACTTTTACAGAATGTTGGATATTTTTTTAACTAAATATTCTTTTTATGTTTCAATTTTCTTACTCTTTTTATAAATTTCTTAGTAACAGCAAAGTATTTATAGATTGCTAACAGAAGTAAAACAGAGTTTAAAAGAGTCAAAAGCAGACAATATTGCAAGAAATACCAATTGAGCAAGCATTCTCAATGTTGTTTTATTTTTTATTTAAGCAAATATGCCGAACTGCATAATTCAAAAGACTCTAGAAATTGTCTAAATATATACGTTTATAAAAATCAAATATTTGATTAATGCAAAACTTGTAGATAATAATGTAGACGATTGCGTGATATCGAACCCACCTTTATAGCGTTTCATTACAGAGACAAAATTTTTAACACACCCTTGGAAAAATTGTAAATCGAATATATTATACTCAATTGCCAACTGCAAGTAACGTAAAACATAAAAATAATTCAAGAGTCAGATTCAAGCACAAACACAGTCTTATATTACCACAAACACACTGAAAAACACACAAAGTGCGCTGTTATTCAAGTTTCCTGTCATTTTAAGCGAAGATATCCTTGGCGGATATAAGAAATGCCAACCATGCTTTTGTAGTTTATGGAAAAAACAACCATAAATTTTTAAAATTGTGTTAGAGATATGCAAAGTAAAAAGCATTTTTATTTTCGCAAGATATGATAAAGAAAACAGCAAAAGCTTTAATATTAACGAATATTTTTACTATATTTTGTAAATCTTTAAAAAATATATTTAATAATTTTCTATCTAACCAGGAAAAATGTTAAAAGTCTTTTGGGAAGCAGAAAATTATTCGTTTGAAAAACAATTATTAACCCTTAAATTTTCCACATGAAATCTATAACTTCTTCAACTTCAAGTCAGTAAAGATTCAAGCAGCATATGCACGACAAGGTATTGGTCAACTAGTAATTTCCGTTAACAAAAAAGTTTACGAAAAGAAATAAAGTTATTGACAAAACTTTTTTAAGATAAAAACTTTAAAACAAAATATTAACTTCAACATCCTGTTTACAAACCTCAATAAAGAAAGGGGCAAGCGTAACAAATAACAAGTATGTGAAGTCATCACTTGTCGTTTGTATGAAAGTAAGTTTATTATATTGAAGACTTAAGTAGTTAATGTCGTCTGAAAGCAGTTGCCTAACTTTATGTTACGACATTCTTTGTTTGGTGTTGAGTTTTTGTCTAAAGTTAATTTAAAATCAGTGAAGTGCATTATCTTAAATACATTGTCAAGGATGCAGTTCATCTTTAATTTTTTGTCTCAATTGAGATGAAATTTATGTAAAACAGGAAACTAAAAATTAAGGTACAACAATATTCCTTTAACTTTTAGTTAACATTAAAAGAATTTTTTTTAATGTTTGCTTTTAAATAATCCTCTTTAATTAAAAATAAGTAATAGTCTGTCAAGCCCGACAATATTGCGCCCTACAGCAACATTGTTTTAATAACATGCAAAATTTTGGCGTGGGAGCAAAAGTATATAGAACTTATGATAGTTGTAAGCCGATTTTAGGGAAATTGGGTCGTCCAAGCATGGTAACTAAGTAAAAATGTGCTCATAAAATAAGAAAAGGTAAAGTGCAGTAGAAAAAGCACATTATTACAGCCTGCCAACCCAATACTGACACTGCATTTGCTTTAAACTCTTAAACGAAAATTGAGTTTCTATTTACTTTAAGAGAGTATATTAGGTCCAATTCCGTATTTGCTGCACGCAGTAGACATGCCCACAAACATTCTTACTCGCACTTTGACATATGCTGATGATACCGCCCTTTTTAGTTATCAAAAATACCCTAAAGAGGGTTTGAAATAACTGCAATAACACGTATCCCATGTAGAGAAATAGACAAAGTTATGGGGTTATGGGGATGAAATATCTTGGCATTCACCTGGATTGCCACCTCACATGAAAGTCACATATATGTACATAGATGCAAAGTTGAAACAAATTAAACTAAAAACGGCCAAAATTCACTGGCTAATTGATAGAAACACTGTGCTACGTCTTGATTGCACACTTCTGCTCGGCAAATCGATTTTGAAACCAATTTGATGCTACGGGATACAATTATGGGGCACTGCTTCAAAAAATTCAACGCCGTCAAAACAAAATACTAAGAATGATAACTGGTGCTCCTTGGAAAATAAAAAACAGCAACGTCTACTAGGATCTACAAGTTTCACTAGCAATTTTAAATTTTTCTGCGCTGTATGTCTGCTGCCAGTCTAAAATAACTGGTGTTCATCGATGGAAAACTGGACTAGTTAATGATCCCTAAACTGTCTGCTCACGGCGCACATAGGGGTATTTTGCCAATCAAGCCCGCCATTATATAATTTGTTCGTTAAAAGTTATTGAGTGACGAGACTTGGCCAAAATATGTATGATAATTCTGACCAAGGGGGGAATAGTTTCTCTTAGAAGAACTAATGCTACCTCTTTCATTAGAGCTAGTGCAACTTTCAACATAGGCAAAAGTTAAAAAACCTATTCTTGGACACAGGAGATGGTAAAATTCCATGTTCGACCCCTTCCCTCCCTTTTGTAGGCGGACACGCATAATATTATTTGCAAACATAATGTATATTTTAAAATAAATGAATAACCTACGACCCAATAACATAAAAATAAAATTTTTGAGCTTTCATGGGCAGGGGGAGGTTACCCTTGGAACGGCCCTGTCAACAAAAAAATTGTATATTTTTTGTTTATTTCTACAAAAAAAACATTTTAAGCTCCTTTGTCGCCTTTTTGTACTTTGTAGTATTTAATTTATCTAAAAGTAATAAATTTTTTTATTTTAACAACTTATTCAAAATTGTAACAATAAATCAAATGTATAAAAACAACAATTAATTTATTTTTGAAAACACTTTTTTGTTCTTCTTCATCTGTTTGTTCAAAGGCTTCTTCCGAACCTTAATCCTCTTCAAAGTCAAGTACAGGCGGAAGCTTAAAAAAACTGCATCTTTCGCAAAGGATTATGACTTCATTTTTGAAGTTGGTCTTATGCTAGTCAACAGTGGGTCAGAACTTAGCAAAAGTCTGTCAATAGTATCTATGTTGCACCAAACTCTTAAAAACTTTTTTGCAAAATTTTGCCTGTTAAGATGAAAAAGACGAAAATGTTTGTTTAAACAACAACAATGGCTCATTTATCACAGTTGCTTCAAGTATTAAAATCTTGCGTATTTTAGGTGTCATAGGATGTCAGAGCAACATTAAGTTAAGTGTCTAAACAATAATCGGCAGACTTATGCAGATGGATTTTGTTACCACTTGATATAATTTGATTCGTTATATAAATTGAAATTAAGTTCCAGTTATTTTTGCAACTTATTTAGGAATGAAAAAAACTTCTGCTGAAGTTACCATCAGTACTATTTCCAAACCTAGTTTTCAGAAAAAACTAATTTTTTTTCAAACAAATAGTTTTTTTTAAATTATAGATTTTTCAGACAATATTTTATAGATCCTAATAAAACTGGAATCTGATATTAATGTCAAATAAAATAAACGAAAGATCAAAAAAAATATGTATTTGCCAGGGTACACTTATACAGGTAGTCTGAAGGCGAATTAAAAAAACTCGCCCTCTGCATTTCCTTTTTGTATTTCAAAAAGTGAATGTCAAAAATATTTTTAATTTCAATATCAGCTGGGTTCCAAACACTACCTGTATAAGTGTACCGTGATATTTGCCCAATGACATTTATTTTTGTTATTGAAAATAGTAGGCGAAGTACATATGTGAGTTGCCTTTATATAGCTCATGTCTTGTCACATTTGCAAGCAGCAATAGGCCGATTATTTTAAAGTAAAAGTCGAGTCTAGAAGTAATATAGAAAGTACAAGTCTGTCAAGGAAACAATTATCAATCCGTACCACTAAGTGATGTGGATATGAATAATGTTGTTAAGGTTAATTAAGTTTTTTTTAGCATCCCAGCAAAATTTATAGGTTTCAATGAATCAGTAGTTGTTCCCAAATTTTTATTTTTAAGAGAACATCTGGTTGGGGGCTATGTGAAAGAATGGACGAATCGTAACCAGTTTTGGGTTGATTGGTCCTTTTGTGAGTTTAATAAGTAAAGTTTAATAAAAAAAACAGTTGATAACTTACTGGTTGAGCAAAGGTTTTTTAGGATACATTGTTTTGCTTAAAATCGATGGGGCCAATAATGAATATATGCATCAAATTACGCATTTAAAAACTATTTTAAACAAAATAGAAGCAATTTTAAGATCTTTTTACTTTGTCTATACATATCTATTTTGATAGTTATTGCGCATTTGGAAGTGCTTTTTAAATCCCTTATTTCTTACTCAAGGATGTACAAGTGACAAAATGTACCGATGCCCTCCGAATTGTGAATTATTATTTTTTTTCAAATAAAATAATCAATGATTTAAAAATTACCAAAATAACTTTAAAATCTTTAATTGCCACAAAGAATTAACAAAAATTTTCTTAGCTCACTTTAGAAGAATTTTTGTGCCCGATAAGAAACGCATAGATTTTGCATTCATTTATATCAACCGAAAAAACCCCTTCCCAACCATGAAAACCTATGAAGACCTTTTAGACTATGTACATATGTATATTGATTTACAATTGGCATAAAAAACCTCTTCAACAATTTTTAAAAATTGTCCAACGATATTTTTTAATTATTTGATGGCATACAAATGTTGCCATTTCTTTCAGTGTATTAACACTTATTCTTTTAATAAACAAAATAAATCAGAATCATCATGACTGAAATAATATTGTCTGGAAGCAAAATTATTTTTGTATTAGAAATATTGTTTACAAGGATTTTTCAAAAACGAACATCCTTATAAAGAATAGTGTTTGATTGAATGAAGAAGATAATTTTTAACATGATTCGCATTATTTGTTATTTTTCCTTTTAATGATTATTTCTCAGTCCAGTAACTTTTTACTTAATAAGTTTTTAATAAAAGTTTATCTATTAATTTAGTTTAACAAAAGGGTCAATTTGTTTTTAACTCCGAAATATTTTTGTATTATATTTTAACCCCCCACCCCCATATTCATAACCAATTTTAAAACAATTCTAAGGGAAATTTCGTATTAGAAATTAAATTACTAAACTTTTATTAATATAAAAATTGAACGTGTGAGTGTTTTATGCAAATAAAATCATAGAATTGAAAGTCCATAGAAAAATTAAAAATCAATGTGAATCTTTTTAAGTAACTTAACAGAAGTCTTCGAATTACGATTTAATTTAAATAACAAGTAAGTCATTTTTTTTTAACCAGTGTTTTATTTGTGAAATATTTCTAATTTTTAATAGGGGTCGGTTGCATATTTTATCCCTCTTAGGATGACTAGGGAAGTTGTAGGGGTTTTTACACTAATTTGTTTAATTTTGTATGGGAACCTCCTTAGGGGGTGGAAATAGGGAATAAGTATGCTCTAGGAAAATGTTTTCAGGGAAAAATGAGTTGGGTAATTCCTTCATTTGACCTATCCACGGGCACCCTGAAAGTTGTATGGGGGATTTAGTACACAGAAAGAAAACTCGCTTTCTAAAATCAAGAATTTTGTTCTTGAATTTATCCAAAATCTTTCTTGAAATTTTTAAGTACGATCCGTACTTACATTTTCTTAAATCAAGCCTATTCGGATTGCTTCCACAAATCAAGCAGGAAAAAGCTTGTTGTTTAAATATATTATTTTCTGTTTAAAAACAAAGTGCCTCGATGGCCTAGAGGTAACGCGCTTGTGCTGCAGTGCAAAAAGTCCCTGGTGCGAATCCCAGATTCGGTAAGTACAAAAAATGAAATTTTTAAATTATAAATTTTAAGTATCTATAAAATAAAAATAAAATATTAAATTCTTCTTCTTTAATATAGCTCCATAAGTCAAAAAAATGACATTTCATTTTCGAATGATTCCAATTTACGGCTTATATCAATCTTTTTTGGCTTGAAAAATCGTACTTGAAAATCGACTTGAAAAATCGTACTTGGAGTAAAAAATTTCGTACCGCTATGGCTTGATTTAAGTAAAGTTTTCTTAGATAATTTTTTGTGCGTACAATTTCCCAAACTTTTTATGGGAGCCCCCTTAGGCGGTAGAGATAGGGGGTAAGTATATTCTAGGAATATGCTTGGAAGGGAAAACTAAAGAAGGTCGGTCGTACACTTTATTTCTCTTAGGCACACTCTGAGAGTTTATTGGCGTTTTTATATAATTTTTGTAAATTTTGTATGGCAACCCCCTTAGGTGATGGGGATAAGTATGTTTCAGAAATATATTTGGAAGGGAAAACTAATGGGGGTTTTTACTCTATTTTTTCCAAATTTGGTATGGCAACCATGTTAGGGGCTGAAGATAGGGAATAAGTATGTTCCACAAAAATGTTCGGAAGGAAAATTAACTTGGGGTCGGTCTTACATTTTATTTTTGTAGGAGAACCCTGGAAGCTGTGGAGGTGATTCAAAAAAAATTTTACTTTGTATGAAAACCCTGTTAGAGGGCGGAGATAGAGCGTAAGTATATTGCACAAAAATGTTCGCAGGAAAAAATTAATGGGAGTCGGTCTTACATTGCACATTCTACGGGCCAATTCCGGGGCAGTTGTAGAGGTTTTTATGTAAAAATTTTAGAAAAATAAACAGAGGTAGAGGTAGTTTTGGTTGTTGGGTAATATATCGGTCAGTTTTCGGGCGGTTTTACTGGATTTACATAACGGCTCGCAGATATTGTTGTTAAATTGATATCATTTATGGGACAAAAAGTTGACGGGTAGACGAAAATCGCTAAATCGACTTCCCAATCTATAAGGACCAAGAAAATATATACATATATAATAATATATATTGTTAATATTTTGAACATTTTTTCCCACCAAGTGTGCTAGAATTTATCATGATCATCATGACACAACAAGCTTCTATTGACGTTCTACTTTATATCGAGATATAAATGTTTTGCAGATCATTCAGTTTTTTGAATATTGGTATATTATTGACCCTACCTTCAATGGAAGACTTAACCTTGAAATAATTTTAACCTTCATAAATACTTAATACATCCTATTTTTTAAACAAAATTTGGATCCAACAATTAAAAAAAAAAAAAATATTTGACTATAGCTCCCATATAAGCCTTATTTTTTTAAGCCTCATTAAGCGCGTAAACATCAAGTATCGTGATCTACATAAGACTTCTTTAAACAGAAATGGTTTCACCAAGTTTTTTAACATCGGCGCATTATTAAAAACGAGTTTTTATAAGCAATTTCAAATATGTTCAAACCGTCTTTAAAAAATAATTTTGATGCAGGGTAAAATATGGTCGGGGTGCATTGGTTATAACTTTCTTACTTTTGTCAAAGCTTTACTGAAGTGTTTTTATTGACGAAAACTTCTTGCCCATTCCTTGTGTAAATTTTAGGTAAAATTTTATTTTTTGAGTGACAAGTAGGTGTGGACTTTTCTAACATTCATTCGTTTCGACATAGTTATCTCTACACCCACCTCTCAGTTCCTTGACATTTCCCATCCTCCTTTGTTTCTTTTTTCATTCATTTACTCAAACTTGTTTACTGTTTTTCTTGTTACTTGTTCAGCTGATTTGAATTGTTGCTGCCTCTTAAGGGTTCAAATGCATACAATTTGTCGATTGTAGGTTGTGCCCCCTAAAGCATGAAAGTTGAAAGTTACATGTCCGTTTTGTTGTTATTTTTGTTGTCATTGTACGTTAACTATGTATGTATGTTGTGTTATGCTAAATTTGTACTCGTATATTCTTCGTATGCGCAGAACTTTAACACTGAGTCAATGTAGAAAACGACCAACGGACCAACCAGCCAAAACCACTTGATATTTTTAAAAGTCTAGGGGTTTTTAATTAATAAATTTGAACTTACTTTACTTTGCATTTTAGTGATTTTGAGTCAAGTTGCATGACGAAATCAGTCATATTTCCGCTATGTGTGTAAGTTTAAGTTGATTTGCCGTTATTTTAAAATAATTTTTTAGTGGGTTTAGGAGCATTGGTTCCCAAAGAGAGAAAATGCCTTTTAAGAATGCATGGTTGCTTTTTCACTGTATGTATTACCTTGAAAGCTTGCATCATGTAAGGTGAATGCAATTTTTATTTGATTTATTTTTTTTTGTTAGGATTTTCATATTGTGTGCGTGTAAACCTTATTAGTGTTTTCCCCCAGGGGACTCTTTGGTCATAATTGTTTAAGAGTAATGATTTTTTTTTAAATAACTTTTACCAAGTAAGTCTTGTGTGCTGTTTATGGAACACGAAAGGCGAAACGTCTTATACGTTTTGTATGTGTTTTGTTTTTGTTACAATAACAAAATATGTACAAAAAAAAGCGTCCCAGAAATTATTTCGCCTTTCTTGTTCTACAAACAGCACGTTGCTTACAGCATGGCCAGTGATAAAATTTTTTTAATTGCTACACTAAGATTTTATATAATTAGTTAGCCGTAGCTAAGCTTAAAAAGTGCTTTCTTTATTCTAATAAATTTGTTTAGCTCTAACAATTCCTCGGTGGTGCATACCTATATAAAACACAAAAATTTTTTTAAGAAAGAATTTATAATTTCGCAGAAAAGCATTATACTTTATATTGCCACATAAAACTTTAATATGAAACATTTTAAAATTTTCAGTTTTAATGAGGTACCGTTTTACAATTTTGTTTTCACCATTTTTCATTTTATGTGCATTTTTCAAATGCAGATACGCAAATATAAAATGTTTAATATATTTTAACCCTTCAAATAGGGACAAGGGTATACTCAGTTTAGCATTCCGTTTGTTATTCCTGTATTATCCATTTGTGACCCCATAAAGTGTATATTTTGGTTACTTTTAGATAGGGAAGTCCATTTAGCCATGTCCGTCTGTGTGTCTGTTAAAATCAAGTTTCCGGAGACAATTTTAGTGCTGCGGAACAGGTGTTAATGCCAGAAATGTGCTTGAGATGATCGCTATTTAAAATGAGTGAGATCGGTTCACCACGCACCTAGATACAGGCATATTACTCCAATTGCCCCAGTTTTTTTTTGAATCAGGCGTGGATTCAGGGGTAGGGAAAATATTAAATTTGCCACCCCAAAACGTTTAAAACTTCATATTTGATTTAATAAATAAAAATATTGGAAAGCCGTAAAACAAAGACTTCATATATTTTATTAAACCAATGTATTGCATATTCAAAGATGTTGTTGCTTTTGGAAAAATGTTTTTAAAGACACAAGAAAACTTTTGCCTCGAGGTGGACATCTAGATGATGATCCTTTGCTATCTTCTGAAAATACACGATCGGAAGGAATTTTTCGTTCACTTCTGCGATTTCGTTGAAACACTGGAGATAGAATTTTAGGCAGCTATTTTTTAGGTTTGCCCTTTCGATACAATTGTTGTAATGTTGTGAGTTTTCTGTTTTAAAAACTATGACAGCTATGCGTTTTAAGCCCAACACAAATAATTATGATATTTACGGTTCGAAAACAACTTGCTTAGATCAGGTGACTGGGTAAACAAAAATACCAATGTGAAGGGTATATAAAATTAGGCACAGCCGAATATAGCGCTCTTACTTTTTTTATTTTAACTTAAGTTTATATTATAATTTCTTTTCATATGCTATTTTTATTTATTGTTGAACTAATTGTTTTTAATACAAATTGTTGCTTTTTAATTTGGCTTAAGTTTATATAATTTCTTTTTATTAGAAGAAATTAATATATTATTATATTATTAATGTTGAAAGAAACTCTTATTTGAAAAAAGCAGATTTTTCAACCGCTACTAGCCGAGTAGAATGCATTTTCGAAAGCAATTTCATCATCAGTACTCTTTGTACGGTAGTAGTGTTTTTTTGCGGTAAATATTACCTATTAAACTTACATATAACAGAAAATGGAAAACGGAATATCTATTTTTCTTCTTGTTTTATTTTGTAAGTTAGGACGAAGTTTACTTTTCCATATACACTATGCATAGTGTAATTTGTCTAATTTGTTTTACCGCCATTTTGGTAAACATAAGTCTTGACAGTAAGTATTTTGCAGTCGTGGAGTAGAGACATTGCAAATTTATCATGAAAAAATATTCAGATATCCAACGTGTTTTAATCATTAAAACATGACAACCCTTGACAACCGAGATTTTCATCAAAAAATCATAATGAGTGACGAGGCCCATTTTCATTTGAGTGGATATGTGAATTAACAGAATAGTCGGTTCTGGGCAATGGAAACTTCTCAAATTATTCATCAGTCATCCTTGCATCCATTAAAGGTGACAGTCTGGTGTGCATTTTGGTCAGGAGGAGTCATTGGACCTTGCTTTTTTGAAACTGAAAACGGCGTAACGTTAACTCAATGGGGATATCGCGATATTCTTAGAAACTTTTTAATGCCACAATTGCATGCTTTGGGCTAAGTTAACATGTGATGAAATTTATGAAATACCGCGTGAAAGGTGTGAGAATGTTTTGAAAAATGTGCTCAAAAGGGTTTGCATTTGAGGGATTACCCGAGGCGGACATTTATCTCATTTTGTATTTCATACATAATTACCGACATTAATTAAAATATTTATTAAAATTAGATCAATTCTCTTTTATTTAATCAAAAATTATAAACAAGCAAAGTAGTGTACCTTGCCGGCGGACACTCTGTGTATGGCAATATTATTAGAGGAACAATACTGACTGGGTAATTCGCAGGGGAAAATATTTTTAAGCTTCTTATGCCAAGCAATTCAAAAGGTTTGCCTTCTAGTTCTTATATATAAACTAGCCTTTGCTTTAACAATTGATTAATCCCAGGGTCAAATTCTCCACGTTGCTGGTTTGCACTTAGAAACCTCCTGCTTCACTCATTGTCAGTTGTATGTCGCCTGTTCCAGGGTACCAAGTGAATAAAATGTACACATTTTTGCACCAAATGGAAAAACTCCTAACAGAGTGTATAATAGCGTTTTATCAAGTACCTAACCACCCGTTTTTTTTTTGGTAAAAGTGTTATTAACAACAGTAGAGGGTATTTCTTATAAGAATTTATATATTTAAAGCTTAGGCAGCTCATTAAAACAATTAACTTTTCGAGCTGAATCGAATGCCAAATTTTTTCCCCAGTTTTATATGCATTTTCTTAAGTAAGACAATTGCTTCCAAACTCTACCTTTTAAGATAATTCCGTGCAACGCCGGTTAGGATAAGCCAGTAGAAAATAAAGTGAACTTCAACTCAAATACACTATTTAACGTTTAAATTATGTTAAAATGTCAATTATGGTTAAACTGCGTCTAAAAGAATGATTGAGTTAAGCACATGTAATTATTATCAAAAATTTCATAATAGATTTCCATTACAATAACAAATAAAAAGCAAATAAAGTCATTTTAAGCTATTGAGGCATATTAATGTAACATTTAATAAAAAAAAAAACTCCTTGAATGAAAACTATTAAAAAACAATCAAAACAAAAAAAGGTTAAAGTAAATGTTATTGTACATCTAAACTATTTAAATTAAAATGACTAGAATTATTATATCGTAACTAACAAGCTAAAGTAATTAATTAAATCCACAATTTATTTCAATGTTTTAATAAAAATGCATTAAATATTATACGGTTGGTAAAGTCTGTTTTTATTTAATTTAAATATATAACAGTGTTTAACTTAAACACAGTAATGTACATATATTAGACGTAGGCCGATGTGTTAAAAAATCTTTAGCGTTCAGCTCGGAAGTTAATGGTACACATATGCTAAGCTTTGTGAAGAAAAAACAATACTCGTGGCAGTTCCCAGCAAAAGCTCGGTAGTGATTACTCATTACAAATTTCCTACTTTTCAACTACTACTGCATACCGTCTATATAACTTAGCAGTCGTTAGATAATGAGTTATTTTCTATTTAAAATTTAGACAGATAGTTACAGTTTTTAAAATTTTTCTAACTTAATATTTTAAGTCAGTTTTAACTAAAACATAAAAGAAAAAAACTTAAAATGCAACAATAAGTAACTAGGGTCCCAAGGAGAGGGTTATTTTAATGCCAATAAAGTAATAACTTATGTAAGTGCCTCTTTGTAAGCGAGCATGGTAAGTACTTGTCTCCAATGTCATCGTCATGTTAAAATAATGTGTTAAAATGCTATTAAGTAAGAGTTTTTCGGATTTTAATTCATTACAAAGCGATGTTAGTTTTTGCTGGGTTAAGACTCAAAGTCTCCATTCCATAAGGGCATTTGTATAGGGTCCTTGTGAAAAAATGTGCCGATCGCTGCCAGTTTCAAAAAAAGGCTTCGTTCCTTAACCAGAAGTTTTATTTTATTTTTCAGTTTTTGTCAAAATATTTTTTTTTTGTAAATGCGGATTTTACCTTAATTATTAGAATATATTAACACTCAGCTAGACAAGTAGTCGCACATGTTTTTACCGACTTTAAAAGTTATTCTGGGTCGATCGGAATAATTAAAGGTGGATCTCTAATTATTATTTTTGGGCATGTTATGTGAGTATAAAAATAATAAAACAAGCATTTTGGGACACTACCTGAAAAAATAAACCGCTTTATTAATACGGATTTAGATTTTTAAAATTAATAGTTTGTTAACGAATAGAGCGCATAAAATTAGGGCCAAGAATAGTAAACACAATCAGACATATACCCAGATGAAATGTGTGCTTCTTATTTAGATATGTATGCATGTATGTACATAACTGTATACGGGAGAAAGATTAAAATCGGTTATTAAAATAAAACAGAAAATAAATACAAAATTTATTGAGAAAAAATTGCTTCATATTCATTTGTCAAGTTATTTATGGCCAACTCCACGTAAAACAGCCCAAATTGAAGAAAATTCCGTTTATTCTCTTTTAAAAAAATTGATGAATTTACGTTTAAAAAAATCGAATATGATCGAAATAAAAAAAAAATTGGTTTATATTTTATTTATTTCCCAAGTATATAAAATGATCACATACTAAATAATCGGCTCTTCTTTTTTTACGTTTTGGGAAAAATGTCACACCCGTCACATTTCGAGAAAAGTTTTTCCTTAAGAACAAATAATTTTTTGTA
This sequence comes from Melanophora roralis, assembly GCA_963583895.1. Lineage (NCBI taxonomy): Eukaryota > Metazoa > Arthropoda > Insecta > Diptera > Rhinophoridae > Melanophora > Melanophora roralis. Next base: position 68,751,085 of record OY757187.1, read on the forward strand.
GAAATAATTAATTAAATACGGTTAAAAACACTTTAAGCTACCGTAAAAAATAAAATAATTAAAGCCGTTTTCAAAAATATTTTACACCACTCGATCTTTAACTCAAATTTCTCTTAAATTTCAATTTCTAAGGTCACACCCGCCACAGTCTTAAAGGGGCTACTGTGAGCAGAAATTATAGTCTTTTTTAAGCCCAAAATTTTTAATTGTTTGACTTTAAAGTGAAAATGTGAGCAAAAGGGTCACACCCGTCACAATGAAATTGCCGTTATGCATATTGAAATTCTATAACTAGTTTTGTTTGCTTATATTTTTATTTGTGATTTATTAATTCAATGTAGTCTTTGTACATCGTTACCTAAAACCTATAGAGGTCCAGTTTGTAATTTTTTTTTTTTATTTAAATGCTACTAAAGAACAAAGAGAATGATTTTTAATGTATAAAAACATACATATATTTTAACACGAAAGAGTTAAACTTTTAGGAGTTTTACGCCCTTTTACAATTCAGGTACATAGAAGCTTCAATTTTAATATGGTGTATGTATTTATTTATAGTTTTTGTGGGGTAAATAGATAACATTTTTATAAGAGTACATTACATGAATTTTATCCAATATTTAAATCTAATGTAACGATTTTCAAAGTCCAATAAATAAATAGATTTAAATCATGGTCATTAGTCAGACAAAAATATAAAAACATACAATCTATAACAGACATTGATATTTTGATAAATGTACAGATCACAAGCTAAGGTTTTGGTACTTTTTTGATAAATTGTTCCTTAGAGCCAAAAAAATGGTCAAAGCTATACTTTGGTCCCTTAACTTAAACTATTGAACTTTTTCTTTCATTATTAAAACTATTTTTTAAAATTAATTACCGCAATAGAGACATCAATTCCAGAAAAAAATTTTTGCTCGAATTTTAAATAAAAAAAGTAACACAACGGGGGAAACACACTTAAAGGTAAAAACAGTAAATTATTTTATAAATTTGTTTTTGTGAAATCCTAGAATTAATAAATCAATTAATATATAAATAATTATTTTTTATAAAAACATATTCTCCAGTATAAGCTTAAACTACTTTTGGCGATTTTGCCGATTTTTTAAACTAAATTTCGACGAAATAGATGAAATTTAATCTAACAACACTTATTTTGTTTAAAGTCGCATCCCATATAGCGAATTGTAATTTACAAAATTTACCATAATTAAAACTTATTCATGTGTGTACAAAATAAACAAAAATCAAGGTTGAATTCGATTTTAAATCACGCAAAATCTTAATGGTCTACAAATGTTGATCAATTTAACGGCTAATAAATCCATTTTCCAAAATATTACTTAAGCGAGTCACGTAAATAACAATTAATTAAAATTATTCAACAATTTTACATGATAGATATTATATTTTAATATTTACCTATACACATACATACATACATATATTTGCAATAGAGTAGATATATGGAACTTATGAAAAAAAAAACTAATTTTAATGAAATGGATATTAAAGCGACATTTGTTGGCCCTTTTATTTATTATACAAAACATTTTTTTTTTGTTTTCAATATAAAAACAAAACAAATTTAATCAATTTTTATTTTAATAATCTCATAAAATTATTTCGTCATTCTGTTCCCTCCTTCTCAGCCATTCATTTTTGAAGTAGCGCATACAAATTTCCCTGAAATGTTTGTTGAAAAGTAAAAATAAAATTGCAAATTTGCATTGAAAAGTAATTTGTCAAACGCATTAAAGACAACGATGCCACACCGAACAGCAACTAAAACCAACAGTTATCCGACCGTTTACTGTTCTGTACATGTGTTGCTGCGTTAGACTAAAGGTCCATACCATACGTTATATGCGTGGCTCCGTTCTATGCGTATCATATTTCTGTACGTTTTATACGTTTGTTTTTGCCAAGTTACATGCAATACGTTTTGTGCGAAAAGTGAAGAGGAGAGAAATCAGATTTTCTTCATTACACTTACATAATAAAAACACAACAGAGATGACACTTAATATATAAAAGTAGTCGATAAAAACAATATTAACTTTGGCTACAAAATATTTGTGTTGAAAACTTATTTTTAAGGATATTTATTCTTAAAATTATTTGCAAAGTTTATAATAAAAGCATTTTCTTTCATAACATACTGTTTTTAACACAAAATATACCAAAAATATAATCTACCACACACACATGTTTTTTGATAGCATTTAAAATTTGTCATCACTGGATAACAAAACCATCTCTCATTTTCTCATTTCGCATGCGACGTATGAAAAAGTAGAAAGTAAACCTACTTTATACGTTACTTGCGCAGATCCGTTCTATGCAATTTGTTATGTTTCTTGCCACATACAACTACACTGATTTTACTTTTGTGAGAGTCGGAGAGAACGCACAGCGCATAGAACGTATGGTATGGACCTCCAGCTTTAGTGCTATATGCTGGAAGGGTGTTAGTTATGGGTGATTGTGAGGAAGTAAGTGGGTAACGGATATGCCGCCAATGACATGCTGTTGTCTATCTTTTTTCTAATTTTTTTCACTTTCTGTGTTATTTAAATTTAATTTTTACTCTTGTCAATGCAGTTGGTTCACTTTTGTTTCTGATTTTTATTTTTTTACTCTTTTTATATTCTTTTCCGAAGATATTTGAAAGCAAACAGTTTTAGGCAGAAAAATAATGTTTAAAAATACAAGCAAGTAACTGCTGTGGTTAATGTCTTTTAAATGCAAATTCAATTTTATCGCACTTTTCTTTTTAATAAGATTTTTAAGTGAAATATATTGGTTGCCATACACACATACACCCACCCATACATCTTCACAAGAGTATAAATATAACCGATACACTTTGCTTCTTCGTTTTTAGCTTTATTTAAGTTTTTTTTTTTTCAAAAAGACAGTTAAATCTTAGGTGTTTTGCCCTAAGCGATAGCAAGAAGTTAGTGTAATTCCATACAAGTGACACGATAAAACTTATTTAAAGAAACATTATTGAGGATTTGGAAAAGTTTTTAAAACAATAACTTTTTGTTAAGCTGATGACACACAACTAGTTGTAGGAGGCTTAGAACTTAGTAAGTAATGCTTGGGAGAACTAAAACTCTTAAGAAAGGTGGTTAATTTTGGTAAGAAGTTTAGTTTAATCGTTTTTTTAAGGTATAAAGACAGTTGTAAAGTAAGAATTTATTCAATATATATTGTTAACCAATAGCATTACTTAGATTTGAATACGGAAATAGATTTTATTGATTAACCGATTTACAATTATTGGTCGACGCATTTTAAGATATCCAAGTGAACTTTTAATTTTTAATTGCGAGTTACATTTTTCCAAAGTAGAGGACAACGAAAAAGTAAAAAAAAAGTTCTAAGAACTTCAAATTTAAACACAAATTAATTGAATTTACAATACAAATATAAATCAGAATGAAATATAGTTAACTTTTTCAGAAAAAATATGAACAAGTTTTGCCATCTAGGTTTTGAAGCAAAGCAAAGTAAGCAATAACCAGCGAACGCAACGCTGCCTTGTTGCATATATGCACCTTGAAGGCCTGTAGAATTTGATTCTTTCTAGTTTTGTTGTATTTTGCATAGTTCGGCAGAACCAAAATTTGTACCTTCTTCGTATTTAAATTACAAAAGATCGCTTCGTGGTGGGTCTACACGTCGCAAGAGGTATCTACAGACGTTACTTGACTTCATTTAATTTATTTACTTTAACACAACTCCTTTAAGGTTGCAGAGGAAACATAAAATTTCGGGTTTAGCGTAACACATTACTTAAAACCTCGTTGAAGTTTTCTGAACTAGTGAAAATAAAGGTGGAACCAAATTAGATAAAATCATTGAATTTTAAAACGTTAGTTTCCAGCTTTGACTATCAGCCCAAGTGTACTGGACGTCTTGGGATTGTTACAGCCAAGTCCACTTTGGCATGACTTTTTCCATGAAAGTAGTTACTGCTCGCAATGTCGCCCTAGAAAATGAAAGATTTTATATTCTCCTCTTGTTTTCAATAAAATCTGAATCTGGTCTTCTCGAAATATTGGTACATCATACCTTAAAATACGACTGTATATTGATGGCTTTTTTAATTCTTTTGACAAACAAAATTCAAGATCATCATAAATTGTTTCCTTTAAAAAAAAAGTGCATTAGAATTTTCTATATGCAAAATTTTATAATTAATATGAAGTGTTTTTCTTTGTATGTTGAGTTTGTTTGTCACTCAATCGAGTTATGTACCTTCTAAATTAATATGTATGTTGAAAAAAAGAGCAAACAAATACACGATTCCCTATATTAGGAATATTAAACGTGTTTTCTGTAGGGCATACCGCTACGAGCAGTCATTACACTGTCAAGTCTTAAAATACTCATTTGGTTTATAACGAGCCTCGGATAAAGGCAACGATTTGTTAATGTAGAAGCTACCCATTGCAGTCGTGTGAAGTAAGGTAAACTTCGTTCTATTTCACAAAAAAAGCAATCTTGTTTGCCTTTTTTTAAGACATAAGAGTTAAATAGATGTTGTTTAAAGTTTTAATTATCTATAACAACTTTCAGAATTTCTTAATTGCAGTCTAAACTTATTCTATTAAAATTAACTTTAAATAAACCTAATTTCAAAACATTTTCGCTTATGTTATTAAAAATGACTTGCAAGCTTTTGTATATAAATAAATAATTTCAATTTCTTAAAACCATTTGTTGTTTTATTTAAAACTTGCAAGTTTTTCATTTTATTGAATAGCACCAGTTTGCTGTTAAGTTATCGACCCCCCACTTAAAGTTTAAAGCCATCTTGAATGCATTTGTAACAAACATTTTTATTTCCTCTAACTATTAAAGTTTCAGTTTATGATTTATTGACTTGTCTGATAAAAAAACACACTAGCAAATAAAAATTCACTGAAATATTTAATTTCCTCTTTAAAATTTTAAGTAGATATTGCTCGTATCACTTTACAAAACTCACATTCGCATACCCACACACACACATACATATCTATTTAGACTCTACCACTACTTTTCCAAGGTGTGAATTTACCACCATTTTAGGACTCATTTATGGATTTTAAACACAATGAAACGGTAAAATTGTATTTCAACAGATTTGAAAACATACGCACATACACACACATACTTGCACATACCTTTTCTAAATTGTGATAAATGAATTGAAGATGAATATAGATGAGAACAAAGTCACCGAAAAAAAGGAACAAGAACCATAAGGGGGATGAATGTATTTATGTAAATCACTTGCAAACAAACAAACATAAGTATAAATTTAACATTTAACATAAATGTTTAAAAGAGCATAAAAAGTCAAATAGAAATTAGAATAACAAAATAGAAATGATATCAAAAAACAAAACATACTTATAAAAACCATAAACCTGGTTATAAATGATCCTTGTTTTGTTACTCTTCGCTTGTAGTGTGGATGTTAGAAGAATGTTTGTTTATGAATGAGCGTTTAGAAAAACAAACCAAGAATTGTTTTTGAATTAAAGATTGTCCTTTCGTTTGTCATTGCTAAGCGCAAAAAAAGAATGTGGGTTAAATTTTCTTACTAAGACTATTCATATGTACGTGATATTTGCATAAGAGCTTGTTGTATGTAGTATGAATTTCAGTTAACCATTAAAAGGCAATTTAAAACGAAAAGGCATCTTTTTAACAAATGTTCCAAGACATGAGAGATTTAAAATTTTGGTGATAAGTTGTGCAGTCCATAGGCCCTTAAAGATCCATAGTATAAAGTACAAATGATTTAGATCTGATCTTATTAATGGCAAAAGGTTCATTTATACGTGACATAACCATACCACAGCTGTTCAAACCAAATTTATGGGCAATACTGTAAAGGTGACTTACTATTACGCCATAACCGTAACCATCGAAAGCAATTGAGTTTTGGTTTTTATGGCAACGGTTATGGTAAAGGCGTTATGGCAAGTCACATATAATTGAACCTTAATGCTCCAAAAACCGGTTAAAAAATTATTCACTATTTTTCCAATGTGTACTTGTGTTCTTGTTTTTCATTTTGGTTACTTTTTTCACCCAAAAATTTAGAAATAAATATATATTTTTTTTATTATGTACATACATATGTTAAATCTTCTAATCATACTTTAAAACATAATGCATATGTACCTTACTATAGGCTGGGTAAAAAATCCTACTGAGGTTTTTGGGTCTGGGCTTAAAACAATGTTCAATTACTTCACAACCCTCTTAAAAACGCCAAGTTTTTATAACTTTTCATCGTATGTCATCCATCTCCGTTAACAACTGACATAAACGATCGGACGTTAGAGGCTGGCACACAAAAAAAAACCAAATGAAAGTAACAAAAAAAAATCAGCTAGTTGCAGTCAAACTACTCGCTGTACATTAAAATGTTCCCCAATTTTAGTACATTTCGTCGACGAAGACGTATTGAATTTGTCAGCGTTAATAATGAAACCTGGTTTTCATTTAAAAAAGCCAGCGGATGACGTACGACGGACTCTAACTAAATTTAAAGCATCTGTTTGGCGACTATATTGTTATAGAATCATAATGGCTACGTCTTTTAACTTCTTGATGCTTGCCGAGATGAATAAGCCTTATCATTTTGTTTATTGAACGACTTTTCAGCGGTCAAAAATTTTTCATCGGCAAACAGAAGTACTCTTTGGCGTAATTGACGCACTGTCAGAGTTGTTGGTTGTTCCTAATTTGTTTCTTCGTTAGTTAATGCAATGTATGTTCTTTTAAACTCCGAAGTTCCATAAAAAAATAAAAAAATTTTAGAAATGAATACCTTTAATGAACTCAATCACATAAAAATTTAAATGTGATGGCTCTGGAAGTAAACTTATGTCCAGATATCGGTTGGGTTAGTACTTTCCCAGTATCTTCAAACATTTTCCTTTTTGAAGTGATTTCAGGTAAAGGAAATATTCGGTAAATGTCGCCTAATTTTATCCCAAATTTTGTCAGTACCGTCTTTAAAATATTCCCTTTTTTAAAAAAATTAAGGTCCTAATGATTTTAAGTAGATTGGCAATGTTTATTATATTTCCTAAAAGGGGTTATTTTATAGAGTATCAAAATGTATTAGATAGAAGTTAGCTGTATTTTCAAAGTGTTCTTGTAGTTTTTTTTAAATTCTTAGTAAGAAAATTTAGATTTTGAGAAATGAAATTAAATGAAATGAAACTATAGGGTTAACGACTTTATTTATTCAAAAGGATTTATAATAGAAATGTATTCAAATCTAAGATTTCGTTGTTTGTTTTTTGGTGAAAATCTAAACAAACATACCTCAAGAATAACATGACTTATGTCTAACCCCAAAAACAAATAAAAAATTATAGGATTTCTGTCGACTCACACTCACACAGTTATTATACCCTTAAATTATCAAACAATTCATGTACGTTGTTTGAACGCGGAAATAATAAACCGACAAAAAAACAAGAGCAACTCGTGATAGGCACGTGATGCGAAAAACCATAAATTTTTAACACAAATTTTAAGTATTTTAAGTTTTAACACTTATTTGAAACCGAAATCACACGAATTTTATCTCGTGAGAATGATTTGCAAATTTACAAAAACAACAACAGTAAATTCAAAAGGTTTCTGAAAGATTTAGAGGCTAAGATATAAAGATACATATGTTTCAAGAAATTTGATTTAAAACACACTAAAACCCAGCATTTGCTCCCAATGATAAAGTGTGGTAACGGAAAAAAATAAACTTTAATTAGAAATTAAAAAAGATGTTAAGGCTTAAAGGAAAGGAACAGTTTCGATAACATTTTATGTAAATAACATTTAGTTTTTTAAACTTTAAAAACAATCATTTGATGAAAGACTTAACATATGTACCTTCGTAAGTTCATATGTGCCTACCCTGTCGGACATTCAGTTAACTTAAAATTAACTTGAAGCTAACTATTTCTCAAGTAGTGGTGGTTGACACTTGCATTACTTTTATATGGAATTAACTAACTATTTTAACATTGCGATGTCCTAGGAAGTAGTCAATTGTCCGATTCTGCATTACTTTTAATTAAAAAAGATTAATTTAAGCCGTAAACGGGATTATTTCTAAAACTAAATGTCATTTTTTTTGACATATGGGGAGCTTTATTAAAGAAGAAGAACTTTATATTTTATTTATATTTTATTAATAATTAATATTTACAATTTAAAAATTTAATTTTTTGTATTTACCGACGCTGAGATTCGAACCAGGGATTTCTGCACTGCAGCACAAGCGCGTTACCTCTAGGCCACCGAGACACTTTGTTCTTGAATGTAAAATAATATATTGAAAGAACAAGTTTTCTTTTGCTTGATTTGTTAAAGCAATCTAAACTTATTTAAAAAAAAATACTGCGCAGTGTTTGTATACATTTTGGTTAATGCAAATTTTGCATTGCGTAGTAGTTGGCTTTAAGTTAGTCTATAGAAGCTAACTTTAAGTTAGTTTTTTTGTAGTTAGCTACTCATTTGACGGCAGGGTACTTATGTAAATACATATATGTACATATGTATGTAAGTATGTACTAAAAAGAAAGTGTCATTTATTCACCCAACAAATCCAGACAATATTGATGTGTCTTTGTGTTAAGGAGAATTTGTTTGATTTTCATTCCTGATTTTGCTGTTTCTATTGCAGTTTTAGAAATACTAAAAGCTGTAACAATGTCTTGTCAAGTGCTGACGTAAAAGATCATCCATCATTTTTGACTTGACCTTTTTTCTCTCTTTTCTTCCGTTTTAACGTCGAAAGCTTCCTCATGCATGTATACATACATAAGTACATATGTATGTATGATTTTTGTTCTTTTTTTTTTCTTTTAATTTTTTTTTTGTATCTAATTTTACAAATTTTACTTTAAGTAAAAACGAAAACACACATACCTACTCCTCTACACAGATTGAAACGCACATATGTACATAGTATGTACTACATACATACATAGAAGCATTGCAATACTGAAATGGAAATATTTACAAAATCAAAGTTCGAAAACACAGATCCATGTTAATGATTTAAGCTTGAAGTCCATACGACACATTCTATGCGCTGTGCGTTTTCTGCGTCTGTCAAAAAAGTAGAATCAGTGTAGTTGCATTTGACAAGAAAGTGAAGAAAATTATATTATTTTATTTTTAATATAAGACGACTAATCTAATAATTTCACAAGACTTTTTTACAATACCTTGGTTTAAAATAATATAACATAAAAATATGATTATTGTAGTATTTCCAACCCAAATAAGCTGATACAACCAAGCGACACTGATTGCCAGAAACTAGTGTCGGCTACTTTTGCCGGCGGAGGCGGCTTAAAGTACATATATTTTCAGACGGTCTTGTGTTAGTTTCCAGTACTGGGCGCTTTACATGATATGACATCACAAAAACATACCTACAAAGTTATATTTTTTATCACAGATTCTCTATAAAAGGCAACAGCAAAATTTTTAAACTATTGTCAAACTATATGACAATATTACAAAATGCTATCTATCATATCGAACCTTTTGAATACAGTAATTATGTCTAAAAGATATAAGCGAATAGCAAAACTTGTTAATACTAGTTTTTTAACCAATTCGCTACTTTTTAAAGTTATGACTTGTTAAATGATTCGCTGTAAATATATTTATATTTTGACTTTAAAAAAGTCACACCCGTAACATTTCTAAAAAAAATATGGGGAATATTTTATTAGAGAAAAATTAATTAATTATGTACTTTAAATAAGTAATTTGATCAAAAAAAAATTTTGCGCGTTTTCCAAAATATTTTGCAGACCATGATACAAAAAAGTTTTTTAAACACAAAGGTCATCTATGCAGACCCGTCATAGTCTTCTGGTGCAAATTTGAAGCGCTGTCTATCTATTATAAAAAGGTTAAAGCTGCGATCCTTAGGAATCACAGCTTTTTTTTATTACAAATTCAAAATTTTTTTAATTTAAGTTAAATCCCCAACACCCGCTACAATAAAATTACTTGGTACAAGAACATTTTAAAAATTATTTAAATCGGTGGAAAATAGACTTTCAAACTATTGAGTTGATCAATTGCAACAAGTATTTTAATCCTGCAGGCAAAAGAAAAAATAAATATATAAAAATATAATGATCTATTGCACCTAATAAATTTTGCAAGTTGTTAAAGTGGTTTTATTATAAAATATTTACTGAATTTAGTTGTATGAAGTAGTAGTTTCTAAGGATCTCACTGACAGTTAAACGTCATGCTGGCATTTCGCACAAACGTCATAGGTTTCTAAAAAAAATTTTATAAAAAATAAAAATATAAAAAAAAAAACAACCAACCCCTCCTAAATAAGACTTTAATATTTCAAAATGTAATTTGTCATTTTCCTACAACAACATGTAACCATGTTTTATCCGTATGGTATTGAATTTTAACCCATGTTAAAAATCAAAACAATACATCAAATTGTCTTAAATCTCTATACTAAATATATGGTTGATGGATTCATTTATAAATCAAAAAATTAAATTAAATGTTTGATAAATAAAACACTGATATTTTGCGATTGAACCAAATTGCCCTCTGTTGTTGTAATTTTAATTTTTGCATTATTTAAAGCAATAATTATGTCAAAAATAATTTTATTACTGAATGATCGATGATATGCTGCGGTAACCAAAATTTACAAATTTTACTTCTGCTAAGTTTAAACAATTTTTTAAGTTATGATACGTTCATATTGCATTTATTTTTTAATTCACATTTATACGTGTTTTGTGTTAAACACTGCCTGTCTCGAAGCCGTTTAATTTAGGTTGCCTATTAAGCGTGTTTTAGCTAAAATTATTTTTTCGTTTTTCATAGCCTTCCATAGTGATAAGGGTATGTATCAGTTTGTCATTCCGTTTGTAATTTCTTTATTATCTTCCCTATGGACCACCTCAGACGTAATCGTGGCCAACATTTACATGAAATACTTCTCAATAAGTAAATGCGATAACCTGCGCTTTTACTCTTCAATAAATTTTTTAAATTCATTTTCAACTTGATATGTTTTATTTTATATTACAAATCAAACTTCACGACGGATCACCCTTTAGTTTAAACCATGGTTGGGTTGCGAACCGTGAATGAGAGAGCGAATCTTGAATGTTGGTCCTCTTGTTAACACGCCATAAGATTTATTCATTCAAAGTTGCCGTATTTATTGTTCATTTGTTTGTGTAAACAAACAATCCAAATCACTTTGTTGCCACTAGAGGTAGCTTTACACGGTAATACAAAGTATTAAGACTTTGTATAATCAAAATATTACGAAATTCTTTTCGTGTTTAGGAAACGAAAATAAAAGTCTGTTCTTACTATTTTTCATGTTTGCACGGATGGTGTTAGTAAAATCAAAAGCAGTTTTTTTGCTGCTTTTTGTCTTTCGTGGCAACAGCATATGGTTTAAGTTATACAATATTGATAATGATTTTGATTTTTTGGCGGCGTTTTGTTTAATAAAATGCTGCCACCTTTATTAAATGTCGTTAGTGCTGCCAATCTTTTAAACTACTTATGTGATGAGAATACGTAAGTTTCAAAAATGGTTTTGAAAATAAGCATTTACCGAACAATTTTAAAATTTTTTATCCATATTCTCTCCTACTCAAAATAAATTATGCTTTTACATATTGAGATTTTGTATTATTCCACAACATTTTTTAGAATGTCGTAATACATGTATTACGAGGAGGTTGTAGTAACTAACAATTTTAAAGGTCACTTTATTATATACTTTTGTTAAAGCACGCTTTATAAAGAAATTAAAAGACCCTTTATATAAAGAAAATTAATAAACAAATTTTTTCGATTATTGATATATAATTTACATAAAAGTTTTATTTTAAAGAAATGGTCCTACAAAATTTTATGTAGATCGGTTTGTTTATGACCTTTCCTCTTCTAGGGGTCCTTTGAGCTTATGGTGATAGTCCCCATAAAAATAGAGCAACTTTATCCAGTTTTTAATACGTTATATCCCAGGAACTGTTCCAGCTATAGCGATTTTTATATTTTAAAAGAAAAATTTGGGATAGAGGCACGGAGACTGGTATCCTCCATACAAGCGGTAAAAATTTCTGACATTTTTAAACGATATGTATTTAGGAAGCTGTTACTTCAAACCTTAATATTATATGAAGTTTTCCAATTCGAAAACTATAACAGCTATTTAATTTAAATCCGCCGGAATTAAATTTTATTGTAATATTTTCATTTTTAAAACAAGTTAGCTAAAAGGACCAATACATTTTAATAAAGAAGAATATAACAGAACCAATGTGGTAAACATACAAGATTCGGCACAGCCGAAAATGGAGTTCCCTTCTGTTTTTTTTTTTAATTATTTTGCAACTTCTTCTACTCGTATTGTTTTAGAAAAATATCCAATGAAAATAATACTTAATACAAAACAAGTGTCGCCGTTTTTATTATTGGCATCTATTTAAATATTAAAACTTTAATTCACTCAAATGTTTACAAATTATCCGTATTTACCAACTTAAATAAACTGTTTGCCACATTTTATTATTTTATTTCTCTTTTGATAATGCTTTGCATTTTTTAATGCTTAAAAGAGAAAGACATAAAAAATAAATCGCGTACAAATTGAATATAATTTCAGTTTTGATTTTTTTCTTTTTTTTTGTACTTTTATTTTTACGATTATTATGTAAAACGTTTTACATTAAAACCTTAAAAAATATTACTCACTTTTTTAAAGGCAGCCGTGTCTCACTTACGTCTCTAGTATGACTTAACATCTCGTAGTTAATTCCAACTGGGTGAATGTTAAAATTGTTGCCACCCTAAAATTTGTTAATTTTTCACTTTACTTTTCGAGTCCGTTTAAAAATGTTTAGTCGTCAAAAAGTAGTGTGGCCAGCAATCTTAACCAAGAGAATGACTGTGAAATTTTGTTACTTCATACAAAGTGAATAACGCGAATTTAACAATTTTTCAAAAACACCACGACATGGCTGGCTTTTTATTATTTAGTCATAATAATTTTTTTCTTACATTTCCAAACTTTTTTATTCCACTTTCATTTCTTTAGCATTAAAGTAAACGCGTAACTGAAGTATTTACCAAAAAGGAAGTTTAAAAAAAAACCTAACAACAAACAAAAAAAACCAGAAAGATATACATATTTATCGTCGCGGTTTTAACGCTAAGTGATCCATGGAGATTAACTGCGGTTTTGTGGTTTTCTTTAGCGCACCCTTCATTCTTTAAATTATCGCTGCCACCCATTTTAAAATTTTTCAATGATGAAGTACTTGGAACAGTAAATTTAAATGTTAATGTTTTTCTTATTTGTCTTTTTGTTATTCATTAAAAGGTCTATTTACCAAGGGTGACCCCAACGGCGTAAAGTTGTGTAATATTTTTGTGTTTTTTTTTTAATTTCAAGGCGAGGCTGGACTTTTTTTAATCCTGGACAAATATTTTCTTTATTAGAGTTTTTTTTAGCAGTTTCATTGTCATTGCTTTTAGTTAAATGAATGCCATTAAATTAAATCGATTGTATTTTCTTTTAACTTTTAACGTACAGATGAATGGACGCACAAAACCTTGCATACATATCGTTTTGGGATAAGCAAAAAGACATAACTGCCAAAAAATTAAATTTATGATTAATAACTGTGCTGCACATTTAAACACTCGATTTTAAAATTTGGAGTTTTCTATTTTGAAAATAAATTAAATAAATTAAAATCGTTTTAAAACAAATAATTTCTCCTTTGAAAAGTCGTATAGTCTTACAACATATGGTATTAGGCCGTATTAAACAAAGTAATTATGATAAAACTTACAACAAAAACATTCAGAAATTTTTTAAAAACCAAACAAACAAATATTCGTTATAAATTGTTTTGATTTTATATTTAAGGCTATCGAAAACAAAATATTTTTAAAGCAACATTTTCATATATTATTCAGAATTTGATTCCAATTTTGGTTTTTTAAAAAGGTTTATTGTAGGTTACATAAACCAAAATTGGGATAAAATCCTGATTAATATTTACTCTAGTTTTTTTTGTGTTGGTATCAGGAAAATATGTATTGGGGGCGAGCATAAAGGAAAATGTTTGTGGACATTTGATTTAAAATCTTTGTCAAACTTCGAACTCTCTTCCTTTGCAGACGTCTGTAGCAACTGAATGCGATTCATTCTTATTTGACCTCGCTCTATAAAGACTTTGGCTATGATGAGAAGTGTGAACCGCTGTGCTGAATCGTTTATATCAACTGGAAGTATAAATGTTGAAAAGACAGAAACAGGTGCAACAGGTTTTTCTTGTGTCGAAAGAAGCATCCAAGTGTATTGGGGTTTTCACGGTGAAGAAACTATATGCGACCGAATATGAAATCCAGCTAAATTGTTTGGGCTTGTGTTTTCAAGGCTATTTTGAAGCTCCTTAAGTGCGTACAGAAAGGAATAAGTTACTCATCGGTGACGTTGGAATATCTAATAAAGATAAGCGATCCCGTGATTTTCAAAAAAAAACAAAGTTTACAGTGGAATTGATTTGTAAATCGCTGTTATTTTAAACAGTAAAGGTGATCGCAGTTTATAATTTTTTTTAAGCAAATATGTTACCTTAAACAACATTATAAATTTTAAGTAACAACATCGAAGGTAATGTTTACTTCCCAGGAATATCCAAAAATGTTGGTATGTCTATAACATACCAAATGTAAAGTAACAAGTTGTAACTTTAGTTCATTTTCCAAGAACCACAAAAAAAATTTATTTGGGGTTTGGAGATTGAATAAAAAATTTTGCATTGAATATTAAATTAAGTAATAATTCTGCATTAACAGTTACTTCCCATTTATGTCACTGTAATTACCAGTAATTTTCAAAACGCAGATACCAAATACCGCTCATCTCAATAGAATGGAGAATCGACATGTGAAATGTGTTTCACTGTTCCATTAATACTATAAAGGAATGCGTTGTTAAGAAATTAGGAAACTTATTCCTAAAAAACAGGATTTTCACATGATACGCATGAAGAGCTAACTCATATGTAGTCGACTCGCTAGTGAATAGCACCACGTATTATAGGGAAAATTCATTGTTTAGTCGCACAGTTTAAAGGTGCAATAAATTGCCTAAATATGTCTTACCTTTCATTTTTAAAGAATAAATTAGAAGAAATAATGGAACCATTACAAAGTTGATTCTGTACTCATTGGAAGGGATCCCATCTAAAACAACACGCGTAGTGTGGTCTCTGAGGAAACTCGATATAAAAAGAGAAAAAACTTCACCAACGTCAAAAGCGACAAGTTAAGATACAAGCGCACAACACCTTAGAAGCTATACTGTCATTCTCTTGTAACAAGATACAAAAATCGTTTGTTGCCTTAAGGCTTCGTTAGTCTTTACTGTCTGTTGCCGTTCTTTAACGTGCCATTCAGTTGTTTTATTTTAGTAGTTACTTTTTCTGTTAAAACGTATCAAAATTTTTATGGTTTTAATGGCGGAAAAAAACAGCTGATTCTTGCTGTTACTTAACAACGTTGCAAAAATTTTGTTTTTGACAGGTTGATCCGCAACGAAACGCAACGAAACGAAAAAACTAACTACTTACACACATTTTTTTATTAACAAAAAACAATCAGCTGATTCATCACGGAACAGAAAGTAAAGACTAACGAAGCCTTTAGGGACAACAAAAACCTTTCCACGTAAATACTGCTTTTACAGTTTTTTTTCTGAGCAGTTTGATACGCAAAGATCTCGCATTTTGGGGTATGGAATCAGTAAAGAAATTCCTGTTAACACGACGAATACTGAAAACCGACAAGCCTTGGCATGGTTAAACGCACGTTTAAAAATTTCATGCGTCCGATCATAAACGGATAACAGACAATTAGTATTCCTTCGTATTCAAAGGTGCATTTACACCTGCCAGCACTTTCACAAAATAATTGCACACTAATTATAATGTATTTAAAAATGTTTAAATGAGTTTATGGAAAGTTTGGAAAAAATGAAATTGGCTTGGTGTTTTGCATTGTTACTGTCCTGCGTAATCCCCTAGTTAAAAGTAGAAACACTTGATCATTAATAGTGTCTCGTGAAAATAGTTGCGCAATGGGATCTTTTACCTAAATTATAAAATGACAATTTTTCCTTTTTTAAACGCTTTAAACAGCTAAAGTTAAGGTGCAACTTTTTTTAATATAATTCATCCTGCAGTTACCTTTTTGAAAAAAGAAAATTAAACAAATTAAGGAATTGATTTCACTTATTTTTTTTGCCAAATATGCCGCATAAAATCTTTTAGCTTCCAGACTTTTTTAAATAAGCAGAAAATATAGAATCCCATTAATTTTCATAATATTAAAAAATTAACAAAAATAATTGTTCAAGTTTATAATGTTTTTAAATAATGACAAATTACTTTGCAGATAAGCCGTTCGTTCCACGAATAAAAATTATTATCCTCAAGTAGAAAGAAATAGGGAAAATCTAAGAAAACAGAACAAAACACATAACACAGACTTTGTTTTAACCAGAACTAATTGTAACAGATTCTTTTACTGATTTTTTTTCTTATTTTTATTTTTCCACAGTCGGCTGACTGTGCTTTGCGGCAAATAATGACGCGAAAAAAATTGAAAAATTATGAAGAAAATAAGGTTAAAATAACCCTTAAACCCATAAAAATAACGGTTGTTTTTTTGCCACTTCCTTGTAATATTTCTTTTGCATTCCCGTTTCTTTGTGTGGGTGAGTGTGGAGTATGAAGCCAATTACATAAGTGTTACCAGCATTTGCTCGTAACATTGAAGTTGGCTGCCTGCTTGTTGTTGCGGAGTTTAATCTTAAAAATAAATTAGGAAAATATTGTTTAAAAATTAGTATAGTCTTAGATTTTCTAACTGCTTTTATCGCCTTAATAGAGTTATCACAAGAATTAAAAAAATTGTGGGTTAAAATTAAACAAAGTTTAAATTAAATGAGCGAATAAATGAGTGAATGAATCAAGTGGTCCAAAACGTATCCTTTTAACTGAAATTTTTTTAAAATAATTTTTAATTTTTATAGACCTACATTAGTATATGTAAGTTAATGGACATTCAAGAATTATTTTTTTTATAGTACAAAAACTTTTCAGTAATTTTTTCTCAACACATCTGCAGAAAATCATATACATTTCCCAACATATAGGTTTCCAATAACCTTAAATTACCAATAAAAAAAAATATCTTAGCATCATGACGCACGATGTATCTTTAAATAATAAAATTTGGCACACATATTTTATTTAGACCTTAATTTTTATCACTTAATATCCCAGGACTCGTGTGTCTCTCATGTAACCTTAAAATTTTTTCTAAAACAGAAAAAAATTAAATCTTTTTAAAATGTTTCAAAACATTACTTTAAGCATGTTATAGTTATTCTTTTCAATTTCTCTTAATTCTGAGCAGGGATATCTACTTGATAGTTTTAAATAATCCTTTGTTAGGACTTTGTTACTTCAGTGTTGGCTGCTAGCTGTGCATTACACGCAAAATTGACAAATGGGCACAGCAATTAAAACCCCTAAAATCACTTTATTTTATTTTGACGATACATATATAAATCGAACTCTTATTCTAATTTTTGTTAAAAAAATAAAAATCTGGAAATAAATAAATATTTTCAAAAAACAAATAAAATAAAATCAATATAAGTATGTATAATTATTATTTTTTTACAAAAAAATAAATGAGTAAATAAGTATATATAATTTAAGGAGAACTTTATTTTTAAATTTTTACAGTAACTGACTGTAAATTATTTAAAAAGCATTTTGTGAAGTTATTTTTTTTATGAAAAAAAGGTTAAATTGTAGTTAAATAAATTTTTAACTGGTTTGAAAAGTTATTCATAACAACGACTAAACAAAAATTCTGGGGCCAAATCGCCGGAATAAAAGCGTTAACAACTCGACCCATCGATTTAGTTTCGATTCGAATCGAATGCGACTATTGTCACCTGATTTCAGTTGAAGCTTTTTTTTTCAAATAGTCTTAAAAAATTCACACAACTATTTGGCAAGACAAGAATAAAATAACATAAAAATTGTTGGTGCTTTCTTTTCTGAAATCTTTTGTTTAACAGTAAAGCAACAAAATTAGTTTTGCATATTCTTTGTATTTTTCGTCGTTTTGACAGAAAGTTCAAAAAACTTCGTTCTAACCTACAAAGAAGAAATTCCGTTTGCCTTTCTGGATAACATATAAATTAAATAGTGGAAGAACACTACTACGGTAAGAAAATTGTCAAAATAATTTTTTCTCAAATTCCTGTTAGTTATTTTTTATTGACATTAAAATCGCATGAAAAAGTAATTAAGTTAAAGATTTTCTGCAAGTTTATTTTTAGTTATGAGTTTAAATAAAGTTTTTGTTAATTTAAATCAATATCTTGTGGAGGGTTTTAAAATTAACCTTCATTTGTTGAAAGTAACTTTTCCAGATAATTATACTTTAATAATTTTTTGAGTGTACTTAACTTGACTCTTCGATGTTTACTTCCTTCTGCCTGCTTTTTTATTTATGCCACCGCCTTTAGGTCGCTTTTTTCAAGAAGGTTTGATATAACTCTGATAGTTAATTGACATTAAAACTAGGGCGATCGGTTCTTTAATTTCATACAGCACCCCATCCCCACACAAACAAATATTTATGCATCAAATCTAATAAAGTGTATTAAGTATAGACTATATTATGTTCGAACTTGACTAAACCAGTTTTTTAACTTTTTAAACATTTTTTTGCGTCTATATCTTAAGGAGTTTTTAACTTTACATTTGGGAATAGAGTAAAAAATTTTAGTTGTTTAAAAAATGAAATCAATAAAAATGCCGGTCTGCATGGTTTTGGATCTATAAACAATAATGTGCATTTCCGGCCAAGCTAAGGTTCTGAATTTAATTATAATGAAGAGCAAAGCTAAGAAGGTGTCAAATTTTTACCCGTAACAACTTTGCCTACTTGAGAGAAGTCACCGTCGTCTTTAGTAGTTTAACTGTAGTACGTGTAATAAATCTTTTTATTATTTAATAAAGTTTTTGAATTAAGCAAATAATTTTTATGTAAATGACAATGTAAGTGGTATAACAACCAAGTATTTATGCTCAAAATAAAATTTGTTATTGAAATATTTCCGCAAGTTAAATTTGTTTTCAATGTTTGAAATATTATTATTATTATGTTATCTTTCTTTATTTGTTGCTGAAAAAAGCGATGCTTTTGTTAAATGAATTCATGTGTAAAAAGTTAAAATAACTGTAAACGTGCAAATGACTCACCATAAATAAAAATTAATAAAAATGCAAAAAACTATAGGCAGGAGTAACATAACCACCATTCCATACCAAAACCCATAATAATTCTATATCATTCCAAGGAAATTCTAAAATCATTTATACTTGTACTTTGCATCTTTAGAAGTAACAGGGTCGAATCGAAGGGGGAAAAAGAAATACATTTTATTAAAAACAAAATCAACCTTCATTGAGAAAAAGTGAAAAACATCAACATTGTGCATAAACACAAACATTATGATAAATGATTTGTTATATATATTCCAACTCGTGCAGATTGAACAACCGAAATCATCATAAACTGCATGGGGTAAGTTTCAGTGTTGTCTATTTAATTCAAAAGGACCTTCTTCTCTCCTTTGAATTTTTTTATATTTCTTTACTTTTTGTGCGTCCTTTCAAAAAGGGAGGTTGATTTGCATTTTCTTTTTTTAAAACAGAGTTTATTTTTGTTTATAACGAAAGCATATAAAGAGGAACATATGGTAAGTGGGTGGATTAGACAGATGGCGCTAAGTTGCTGCATTCTTTCACTATATAAAAGTTCAATAAAATTAAGCGACAGCAAACAATTATTTATTGTCATATTTTGTGTGAAAAATTATTAAATAAAAGTCGAACATATTTTGAACCTAATATTTATCCATCCACACAAATGCACGTCCAAATCGCACCCTAAATCTAAAACATTCCCAACTCAAAATTTATTAAAATCAATTTTTTCCTTAAGCTATTTTGCAAATCATTATATGTTTATTCCAAGACGAATTTTTTACTGTTGAACTTAATTTATACAATTATAACCATGTTTTTAAAAGCAGAGAAAAAATTCCCATGAAAAAAAGGATTTTGAGTTGTGACTGTTTTAGATTTAAGGTGCGATAAGAACAATAAAGAAGTCTTGGTTATTGTTAAAAAAAAATCTGAGGGAAACAGTATCCCTCTTTCTTAAACGAGCATATCCCCCATTAATTTGGATGTGCTTCCAGCTTATTTAAACACTTGTCCACATAGTTAAGGATCTCGCATTTAACTTGTAGATCCTTATGGATGTTGCTATTTTTAGTATACCAAGGAGCACCAGTTATCATTCTTAGGACTTTGTTTTGTCGGCGTTGAATTTTTCTATGTTGGAGGCGAAAGCAGTCCCCCACAATTGTATCTCAAATTGGTTTCAAACCCGAGCTGTAGAGAAGTTTTTTTGCGTAAAGTAAAAGTTGCGTGGGCGCAAATTTTTTCATTTAGTTTTATTCTCTATAACTTTTCCCATTTCTCTACTTGGGTAACGTGATGCTGCAGTTGGTTCTAGACCTCTTTAGGGTATCTATGAATGCTGAGAAAACCGGTGTCGTTACTTTCCAGGCGTAGGCATCATCTTTGCAAAAGCAAATTTCCACATTGGCAAGTAGTGTTGAAGTCGTAGAATGGCATTTGAAATTAAAGAATTATCCTTTTTGTTGTACAAGGTAGTTTTAAAAGCATTTCGTTGTTTATTTTTTTAAGGTCAGGAGCTTTTTAAGCATTTAAATTACCGATAGCCTCTACGACATCTAGAAGTTGGAAAAGTATTTCTCTACGACGCTTAAGCATACAAACTAAAAAATTAAAATTTTGAGTTAAGACACTTTTGAAACAGGTGTGCCACATGTAGAGCGCTTAAGTTAAAAGTTAAAACAACACCACATACAAGTACACGTATGTATGTAAGTACGCATATACACACGCATGTACTCAAATGCGTGGGGGTACATTAAACAAGCATTTTCAAGTAATAAACACATGCTTCTACATAGAAAATTGTTGTTTTCATTTGAGTTTAATTGCTTTACCACGAAGTTTTCAACATTATTTAAACGTAAAAAGGGAGGCTTAATTTTGGCAATTAATAGATAAAAAAATTATTCTATTTGGCTAATTTGTAAGAGATAATTCATTTTAAGCAGAAGAAAAGGAATTACATTTCAACAGTAATCATTAATATGCCGTGCAGTTTTGCTATACATATTTGTTGAAGCTTTATTTATCCAATGCGCTAGGACCCCCATAATAAACTCAATTCAATACATTACATTAACTGACCAGTAACAACGTACCTGACTATCGACAAATATATCAATATTTTCGCAGAGTATTGCCATAATACAGAAGCCTGCAAACCTAATAGGCAGCAAATATCTGGGCTTGAAATACACTGCAGACTATATGAGAAACTTATCGCAAGATCCTCCGAGTACCCTGAACTCTTAATCAAAGGCAGTATGAGTGTAATACAGTCAGAAGGTTAGCTCTGGATCAAGGGTAATTTTTCCTGAATACTCGCTTGGCCGTATGTCCTAGACTACCAACATCTTAAAGTTTAGAGCCTCATTACGCTACTTGTGGTTATGGCTATTAAGTATGTATATGAAGCTCAATAGAAACAAGGTGCAAAATTTTGTTAAAAGCTTCCGAAGGACTACACCATTTCCAATCGTATTTCAGAACTTTCTAATTGTATTTTAGAAATTTCTATTTAAATTTCAGAAATTTCTAATTCAATTTCAGAAATTTCCATTTGTATTTCAGAAATTTCTAATTCAATTTCCGAAATTTCTAATTTCTAGTATACAGTGATCCTGTAATTCCAATACAGGGTGATCTCTGGATTTTGCCCTGGCGATCAACCGCATACTTTCGATCTATTGCCGTCCACAATATCAGAGATTAATATGTTGGAAATGGACGTACAGGGCTTTAACTGTACGCCCAACTGATTATACCAGGACTAAGTTTTCATTTTGCCATTTAACGACAAGTTAATGGCCGTAGCCTTTTCGTTAATGCAAATAAAATTTATTTTAAATAAATTATTGGGTCTTTGCAAGATATGTCTGTATTATCTCTTAATGCCTAATTTGCAAAAAGTCTTTTTTTTTTGCCTAAAAACATTATCTTGAACGAAAAATGTTTTTTTTTTTCAAATAATTCAATTTTTTTAATATGACAATAAGACTTGATAACAAAACGCGTAAATTACTTATCCACATACTTAGGTATAAAACCAAAATATTTTAAACATCGACGGCGCTAAATACTAAGTGCAATAAATAAGAAAATGCTGATAAAAAAAACCATAAATTAAAAAACAAAAACTATTATTTTAACTAGAATAAACAAAACTAGTTGGGCTCCTATGATAACGTAATGTTAAAATCTATAGTTTGATGTATGAAAAAGGGTCAGACAGGCAAATAGTTTGAAGTCAAATGCAACTATTATATTTGAAATAGAACTAGTTATCTTATCAGTAGGGCATTAGCTTTTCATTGTAAATGTATGCACACAAAAAACTACAAAAAAAAATTTTCAAACAAATTCTTGTTCAAAATAATTTATTTTTTTTAGTAAATTTATTTAATAGTCTCTAATAATATTTTTATTTGATTTTTAAATCAAACAAAATTATCGCCTAGACAGTTAAAATATTTAACCAGCTCCACAAATTTTTTTATCTGAAACTTAAACTATTATTTTTTCAATAAAATTCTTGCAAAATTGTTTGTCTAAATTTACAATTTTCGTTGTAGGTCCTCAGCCAGACAAAATATTTACTGATTCTCTGAAATTCGTAACTGATTCTACAACTCAGTTTTTTCTGTGTGGTTGGGATGTCTATGCAGTTATTATTTAAGCGAATTGAGCAAATTCATTTTATTAAATATAAGAAACCCTTTAATATTTGACCTGAAATGTGATTTAGATATTCACTTGTAACTCCACTGTATACCCTACCGTTACACAAACACCTAAGCTTAAAGGTTGCTTTTGTGTTTAGGTAATATTCATATCCTTCAAACGCCCCAAACTCTCAAAACTGTAAGCATTGAAATACCTTAAAGTGTTGCAGGCCTTTTTAATCCACTTGTAAGTAATAAAAATACACTTAAGTATGTAGACATTTTAAAGAGTGTGTAAATATATGTTTATCCATAACAAATTTATTTGTGAAGTGTCAATACATCCATTCCATAACAACAACAAGTACGTGTGAATTTATAGCTTAAAAGCAAAAGAAAAATTGAGATTTATTTATTATGTGAACTCTTAATACATTTGTGTGTAACTACATATTTATCTATGTATTTTGCCGATTACTTATAACCAATGTCAGCCACCCTGCTGAGACGAGTGAAGTTACCGCTGCTATTGCTGCTGCTGACTAAACAAATGAGTTATTGTATGAAATTGATTATATGAATTAATGAATTAGTTAGTTGGAGGACAGATTACAAATGATGTTGGTCGGGTAGATGAATGCTGCGCTCGTTAAATGTGCAGATGTATAAAGTTGTAACCATTTAACAGTCTCACCTACGCACATAACGATTACACTTGTTTTTTAGTGGCATTCAACAGATTAATTTGTTAATAGTGTCAAATAAAATCTATGGTTTTCTTAAGATTTATGACTTGATTATTTTCTATTGGTTTTAGAAACGCCACTAAAGTATTAAAACAAAGTATTTTATACTACATTTACATGATGAAATATTTTTTGAAATTACTTCCATGAAATTTTATATTTTATGTAGACAAAAATAGTAATAAAGAGCCTACTTTTCCACAACTCTTGTCTAAAAAACTAAAAATTTCATTGGAGTAATTTCATGAAAAATTTCATGGTGTAAGTCTGGTATAAGTCAAAACTAGTGCAAATTTGTATATTTATTTAAATAATTGATTTGAATTAATTTCTAGTGATATTGTTATCCATTACAATTATTTTCCCACTCGTTTAAATGTTTATGTGTAGTTTATTTCATCCATTTCAGCTTGTTTAATATATTTGCAAATTGGCCTTTTGTTCATATCCTGAATATTAATGCTGCCACATAGATGGCTGCTGTATTATATTGTAAGTATGTGTGTTTTCTTTTTATTGTTTGCCGGATGTTGTGTTATTCGCCAATATGGTCATATTAAGTATATAAGCATCCTGTTGCTTTTAGGGATTTTTTTATTGCTTTAAATTTTTTTCTTTTATTCGATTCAAGTTGTTCGAAATAAATGTCTGCAACGTTATATAAAATTTGTGCCGTTCATGTTTGCCCTTATTTTAAATTGATTTTATATTCAAAACATACATAAAAACATACGAATTGCTTTCTAAGTTCCCGGTAATGGTAATTGTAGTCGACATCAAAACAAAATTTGGGTCAATTAATCTAATATAAATAAAAATTATTTATTTATTTAAAGTTCTGACACACTTGGTTCAAATTTACCATAGTTCCAACGCCCCACTTCTGGAAGTAACCCTAAAGTACAAACAACCCTAAATAATATACTTAATATGGTTGCTGCCAGAAACAATGGTCAGTCTACTACATCCCGTTCTTTTTTCTTACTAGCCCTATTTTTAACTTTAGCTTTAGCTTGCGTTATTCTCTATCTATCTTTGCAGGTAACAAAAAACGACAGCATAAGCGGGCCCATGTGATATGTTTATTTCCTCTTAAAGATTGTTTTTTTAATCAAACCGTATCTATTCTATAACAAATGCTTATTTTTTATAGACATCTTTAATTTTCTAGAGAAAAAAAAGGCGAAAACTCAAATATTAGTTATGATAAAAATTACCATTTTATGTTTGTGGTAGTCATTACTTTGATATGTATGATTACCAATTATCAAGATAATTACTACCAATAACCAAACAAATGATTACCACAAACATATAATAGTAATTTTAATCATAACAATGATTGATTTTTTTACCCAAAACTTACTACAACTTTAGTATGGTTGTGGCAGTCATAATATTGATCTTCGTAATCATACAATGATGAAATTGTTTGTGATCGTATTCTGCGTGTACTGACGTAGGCAGAAAAAAAATGTTTAAACTTTTTTTGTAATGACATTAATCAAAAAAGTTGATTTTTGATGTATTGAAGAACATTTTTTAAGTTATGAGTATCCCATAACTTCTCCAAAGATGTTATTTTTTACGAAAAAATACGTATGCCAAAAATTGTCAAGGGAAGGGCGTGGCATATCGTCCTAACCTTGTTTTGAAAATTTTTAGAGTACCATAAAGATAACACCGTATCACCTCACAGGAAAAAAGTTCTTTATACAGCGACAAATATAAAGTACTGTCAAAGGGTGCCCCGGTAGATCTGTGGTATGTGCACGAGTCTACTAATCTGAGGGTTGTGGATTCGATTCTCACCAGAGACCCTGGTAAGTCTGCTTCATTCTTCTTTTCTTTCTTTCTTATCTTTCTTTGAATTTCTTCTTTTCTCCTATCCTTATCTCTTTATCTGCCTCTCCTCTTCTAAAATCAAGAATTTTATTCTTGAATTTATCCAAAATCTTTCTTGATATTTTTAAGTACGATTCTTACTTATATTTTCCTAAATCAAGCCTATTCGGATTGCTTTAACAAATCAAGCAGAAAAAAGCTTGTTGTTTTAATATATTATTTTACATTTGAAAACAGAATGTCTCGGTAGCCTAGAGGTAACGCGCTTGTGCTGCAGTGCAGTAAGTCCCTGGTTCGAATCTCAGCTTCGGTAAGAGGTTAGCACATAGAATCCTTTATAAACGGATGTTAAATCAGCTATTTTTTATATTTTATATGGACGAGTGCAAAAAAAAACTAATCAAAATTAAGGTTATGAACCAGCTGGTAGTTGCCAAAGTACTTGACGTGCGCTAAAAGTTAAAAGTTGCCCAACTTTAGTACATTGCGTTGAAGGAGACGTACTGAATGTGACATTGTTCATAATAAAACATGTTTTTTAACTTGGCTGTCAGTTAAAAAAGGCGAAGTATGACGTACGACGGACTCTATGTGCCACCGCCTGCCTATACACTTCCATTTTAATAAACAAATTTAACATGAAAATGTATTAATATACAAATATAACAATTATTTCACTGATCACTGATTTTTTTTTGTGTTGTTATTACATATTTCTTTTCTTTTTTTAACAAAAACAAATATAAATTTGAGAGCTTGTGTTATTAATAGATTATTGCTTAGAAATGTTTTATAACATTTATTTCTAAATATTTTTTTAATACATATGTATTTACATGGTACACACGTTAATATCAAGTGTTGACAAATGGAGTTTGACAGTTGCCACGTTAATAATTGCCTTACTCATTGCTCGTGTGGTTGGGTAGGTTTATTCGCCGTTTCTACTCGTTTACCGTTTTTACTCGTTTACTTTTTTAAAGTTCTATGTTTCGCGGAATAGTCTTCAGATAAAATACCGTCCAGAATTAAACAAAAACTTATGTTTAGTTTAGTTTTGCCAAGCAGCTGAAAATTCGCAGGCTTTAGGCCACCACTTGCACAACCATTCGTAATGGCTCATGCATAGAGAGGAAGGAACTCGGTGTGTGTGTTTGCAGTAAAATTTAAAAGTAAAAATACTAAAGAGGGATTGTACCACAAATGGTGATTAATTGATTTTTACTCTAGTTGAATATAAAAAACATAGACACAGGAATAGGCAGGCAGATATTCATGTAAAATTGTATAAGTTGTTTAAGAAGAAAAATTAAGGCATAAAACTGACTGTATAAGTGCGATTGTCAAAAATCATTTCAAATACCGAACTTTTGTTAATAAAAACCAAACGTATTTTTCTCAAAAAATAGTATTATTTTTTGAATTTTATTTTTTTGCAGAAATAATAAAGATTTTTAAATTTATATAAAAATCAAATATGATAGCAATAATCCGTTTATTTTTGATTTTTATATTAATAACTAGCTAAGCCCCGGTGTGCTTCGCTACCCCAATCATATCAAAATTATTCAAATATGTTAACACAAAAGAATTTATATTTTTTTAAATTTATTGGTTGCCCCACATAAGTTGCAATAAATAATAAGTCAGCCCTACTATTTACTTAGCTCATAAAAATTGGAAATTTACCAGGCTTACAGTTTTGGATATTCAGAAAGTTTTAATAAGCAAAAATTATTTATAAACTTCTATATATAATCTTAGCCCCTTACTTCCAGACTTTAAGTAACTCGCTGTAAAAATTTCAAAAAAATCGATCCACTGGTGTGGACAGCTATAAATTACAAACATACATACATATGTATGTACATACATACATACATACATACATACATACATACATACATACATACATACATACATACATACATACATACATACATACATACATACATACATACATACACACATACATACATACATACATACATACATACATACATACATACATACATACATACATACATACATACATACATACAACCTTTCTTTATATAATATATGTAGATACAGGGATCACACATCAAATATTTTTCAAAAGAAGTTCAAACTTCTCTTATATTTTTAAATTCAAATTTTATTATGCTTTTGTGCAAATTTTTGTGCCTCACCAAAGAAAAAGGTCTGAGACCCACCTCCAATTATACCGATCGACACAGAATAACTTCCTGAGTCGATTAAAACCTGTCAGTCCATCCGTCCGGCTGGGAGTTAGGCTGGATTCCAAAACGCAGTTTGCTTTGCATTACAAATTTTTAACTTCTTCCCTTATACACTCCCTACAATTTTGACAACGTTTTTTGCTTCCAGGGCATTAATATAGCTGCAAACACTCATTTGGAAGTAAAAGATATTATCAAAAACCTCATCTTTGCTTTCAGGAAAAACTTGAAATTTTGTGATGCAAAGCAAACTGCGTTTTGGAATTCAGCCTTATTAATGTATTCTTGTAAATAAAGTAGAGACCGCATTTTTGCAGATATTTCGATGAAATTTGGAACAGATAAGTTTTTTGGCATAAGAAAAAAGCATGTTGTTTGTGGTGATGATCAGTTAATTTTTCGACAGAGCTCCCATACAAATGTCCTCCCGGATTAACCGTTTTGGGCTATAACTGGCTCAAATATGGCCTTATCTTCACATAATTTTGCACGTTTGTCTATCTTTATGCCACCAATTTTTGTACCGAAAATAAACATTATCGGTCTATTTTTGAGCTTCATAAAAATCGCAAAAATAGAAGAACCAGTATGAAAACTTACATTTTTGTGGGCGCTGCAATCCTCAATTTTTGTTCTTTAAAATTTCGGAATTAGAGGCCTTCTAAATGTGTGCCAATTTTAAAAAATCAGTGCAATAAAAGTACCAGCATAATAAGTTTAACTTTTATGGGCGTGGCACCGCCCACTTTTTTACCTTTAAAATTTTAACTTTAAAAGCCGCTTATGTGCGAACTAATTTCCAAAAATCGGTCTGGAAGAAGAATTTAAATTATGTTTCTATCTTAATTGATTTTAAAGTTACAAAAAGTACTAAAACATAATTTTAACCCTTTCTTGCCCTTAGGATTTAATAATTAAAAAAGTATCTAAAAACGTACTCATATTTTTTAGGCCTGTCACACTTAATTTGAATAATGTTCCTATCTTTATTAGTTTAAAGTTACAAAAAACGCATAAAAAAATCAAAATATATTTTTAACCCTTTTTTCACCATTGGGGCCCAAAATTTAAAAAAAGTACGATAAACGTAATCATATTTTTGTAAAACCTATCGAACTCAATTTGAAAAATTTTTCTATCTTTATTGGTTTAAAAGTAACAAAAAAGTACCAAAATATAGTTTTAACCCCTTTTTTCGCCCTTTCGGACCAAAATTTAAAAAAAACTCCAGATACCTGTCTGTTTATTTCTTAAGGAAAACGCTAAACTTTTTAAATTTTGTTTCTATCTTATATACATCAAAAGATAGTAGGTTACAGATTTCTCCCTTTTTGTCCCCTTTTTATCCCTTTACGGGCCCAATGTTTAAAAATTCATGTGCATTTAAACAAACATGTAAAGCTTAACACGTGTTATAAATTTCATGTATTTAGCTCTACGCGTTTGATCAATATGGCCTTGGGTAATTTTGTTAGGCCATTAATAACCTAACCTTCCCACACAAATGGGCGTATTGTGGGCGTGGCAGCAATAGTTTAAAAAAAAAGGAGCCTATTGTTCCTTTTAGACTTAAGATAACTCCCTGTAAAAATTTCACAAATATCGATCCACTGGTGTGGCCAGCTATAAAATACAAACATACATACATACATACATACATACACACACACCCCTTCTTTATATAATAGATTATTATAACAATTATTTCTGCCAAAGAAATAAAAATCAAAAAACAATGATTATTTTTTAACAGAAATATAAAAAATCAAAAAATAATTATTATTTTTTAAGAAAAAAAAAATTAAAATCTTAAATCTAAAAAGCACTTTATTTTTTTAGTTTTATACCATCAAAGTGGTGTACTTCACTATACTTTCCGATGTTGTTTAATTAAAAATTCAAAAAAACTATTATTTACAGCTTTTATTAAAAACCTAATAGGTACTACTTTTTTTAAAAAATAGATGCTATTTTATCATAATAATTATTGAAAACAATTAAAGCTACTTTCCTTTAGGAAAGCATTTTGTAATACTCGATAAACCTCTATTTGGGAGTTGCAAAATTGTTTTAAGTTTTTACACTGTGAACATCCCAAATTCAAAGTTAATAAACACTGTAGTGCTTGGCGTCTCTCATCATAACCTGACCTTAAAATTAGCAACATAAAGTAAAGACAACAACAATTAATATTTAAAAATAGTTTGTAAATATGTATGTAAGTACATTAATATAGCAAAAACCCGTTTTGAACGATAAAAAAATATTTTTAGCTTTTTTCAATTCTGTTTAAACTTAAAATGTTGTTGAAAAAAAATTAAAACAAAATACAGTCAAGAATTATAACCGTAGGATATAAAAAATTAAATAAATGATACAAACTACTGACCATCCCTGTGTATACACATATATGTACATACGTGTCCCTGTCCAAAAAAAGACTTTGGCTTTGAGCCAGTTTTAAACTTTCAAGTCATTGCAAGACAAATAGTTAAAATTCTTTCGCTCATAAATGTTTGTCAAATTGTATCTACAAACAAACATACATATGAATAAACAAGTATCATTGCAACATTTTGAGTTTTTCTGTTTCATTTTGCATGTCTGCTTGTCAGTCAGTAGGCTCGCTTGTAAACGGAAAAGGGGACTTTAGTCGAAATTGTAAAAATATTTTGACAAATGAACCTAAATAACAGGTTGCACTTTAACAAAACATTTGCCTTTTTTGTTGCCTTATTGCGTTGTGTACATTTTTATACTTTTTCTTTCCTGTCGGTATCTTTGTGTATGTTCGTTTGGTATTGAAGGCCCAAAAAGTCTTCATTTTGTTAAAAAATAAAAATTTACTGATAAATTAATGTAGTGAATAGAAGTAAAGACAAAAGGATCAATTTTAGATTTCAACAAAAAAATTCAAAGAAAATTAAAAAAAATTAAACTAAACAACCTTGATATCTAATTTATTATAAAAAAAACTTATTTACAAAGTGTTGTTTTTACAAGCATATGTACATACATACATATGTATTTGCCCTTAAGCCAAAAAAAAAAACAGAATTGTGTATATTAATGTACATGTCTGTTGAACGATTTTATAAAATTTTAAAGGGGTTTAACCAACAAATTGACTTGGACATGCTTCCATCAAAATAATGATTTTTATTTGAAACGATCTTCTATATACGTATCTATACTTACAAAGTATACCTGTGTTTAATACTTATTTATAGTTTTTTTTTTAAGAGAAACGATATCAAGCAACACCAAGTCTTGTGCAATAAAAGTGATATCAGAGCCAGGAAATGTGAACAGTGGTTACCAACATTTTGACTTCTCAAGTACCAAGTTTCGTACTTAGTAACAAATCTTTTAATTTCAAAAGTTAAAATTTTTCATGTCAACTTGTGTATCATACACAGAAAAAAAAACACATTCTAAAATTAAAAATTTCATTCTTGAATTTATCCAAAACCGTACTTTAGACTTTTAAGTAAGATCCGTACTCAGATTTTTTTTAAATCAAGCAGGAAAAAACTTGTTATTTTAATGTACTATTTTACATTTAAAAGCAAAGTGTCTCGGTTTCCTAGAGGTAGCGCGCTGGTGCTATAGTGCGGGGAGTTCCTGGTTCAAGTCCCAGCTTACGGTAAGTCCCGAAAAGAACATTTTTAAATTATATACATATATAAAGTATCTATAAAATAGAAATAAAACTCTTCTTCTTTAATAAAGCTCCGTAAGTAAAAAAGTGACTATTGATTTTTTGGATGAATCCCGTTTACGCCCAAACCAATTTCGTTAAGCTTACATCAAGTACAGTTTCAAACTTAAATCAATTCTTTTTTGTGTGGCTACAATTAAGAAATTCGTACTACAAAATAATTCGTACCTGGTTTAAGAAAAACCATACTCACCGTACTTTTGACACCTCAACGGCTTTTTTTTTTTTTAATAATAACCAGCACTCAGGTGATGCCCCCTACACATGCATTGCATTGTGTTGGTATCAGGAAAAAAGGTTATGGGAAGGAGGATAAAAGGAGTAGTGCTTGTGGACATTTGTTTTAAATTTCTCGATATTTACTGTGGCAGGAAAGACATCACTAGGAAGTTTATTCCACATACGAACCGTGCGACCGAAGAAGGAATTCTCCCTGTAATGAGTGGTGCGTTTCAGTGGCCAGTCGACTACGTATGGGTGTGCTCTTCTAGAAAAACGTGTATTACGCAAAAAGTTCCGGGTTTCGGGAACAAGTTCCCTGATCTCCTCAGAGCACATTCCATCATAGGATCGATAGAACAGCGAAACACACCTCACATCACGACGGTGTTCGAGTGAATTAAGACGGTCAGATACCACAACGTCGCCGATGAGTATCTTCGCTCGTTCCTGTTCGCGGTCAAGTAGCCCCAAAATAGACTTTGGGGCACCAGCCCATACATGAAAGTTGTATTCCATTTTTGGTCGGATAAAGGTGGTATAAATATTGAGAAAATCAGATGGTGTAAAGTAATTCCTACACCGTTTAAGAAAACCAAGACATTTTGATGCTTCTTTTGACACAAGAAAAATGTGTTCCATCCAGCGGACATCGCACTAGATTCTCATGCCCAGAACATCAAGAGTCTCTGTCTTTTAAATACTTACATCATCTATTAATACAGACGAGGCAGCATCGTCCATTGTGCGTTTTTGTGTCAAAAGACAACATTGGGTTTTACGGGCATTAAAATCGGCCCTATTCGCACGGCCCCATTTGGAGATTACCGTGAGATCGCTGTTTATCGAAACATTCATACTCTGTCTCCTAGCTCCAATCTCCAAAGAGCTAGGCCTATGGTCAAACGAGTATGAATGGCATATGCTGCTGTCGTCTGCAAAAGAATAAATAGGATTCGAAGTTTGACATAGAAGGTCATTCAGAAAGATAAGAAATAAAGTAGGAGAGAGGACGGAGCCTTGCGGTACCCCTGAATTGATTTTGAACTCGTTGGAAGAGATCCCATCTATAACAACACGAATAGTGCGATCTCTGAGAAAACTCGATACAAATCGAGACAATTTTTCACCGACACCAAAAGCCGTTTACCTCAACGGCTTAATTTAAGTTCACGTACACATATATTACATATGTATGTGTATGTTATAACAAAAAATCAAGTACACTGCGATTAAACAAATACGCTGCAGTGTGCAAAGCACGAGTGTTCTTTTCAAAATGCTTTTAAAAATTATAAAGTTCTAGGCCCATGAAGCCCAAATAAGATTATTCAATTTGTTTTGCATATTTTAAAAATTAACGGAATTTTTTCTCTTAACTTTAAAAATATTTTCTGCTTTGCAAAGGCGCACTTATAAATATCTATAGAACTCATGTACATTAAACTGAATAAACATAGTACTGCCACTATCAGAAAATCACTTTACTTATAATATTACTTGAGAATAAACCTGGCAACCGCTACCTACGGCACAACCGATTCAATTTTTCACTAAGGCTTGAGACAAAAGTTACCTTAACTTTTGTTTGAATTTTTAAACTACTGACATAACAGGTTATTTATTTTAATGTTAATTGCACTGCAATTGGAAATGCAAAAAAGAAATTTAACAAACTGAAATGTATTGAATTACATATCGTCACAGAAAATGCAAAACGCCCTATCTAACAAATATTTTTAAATTGGCTCATTATTAATTATAGCCCTAAAATATGTACGTCTCCTCGAAAAGCTCTATTTTTCCAGCAGAAATAAATTCGTTGATCCTTTTTTACTAACATTAATTGCAATAATTTGTGTTAATTGTAAATATATTTTTCATTTAAACAAAAATGCTTGCCTCTTCTAAAAACTATTTAAATGTTAGATAGGGCGCTTTGCATTTTCTGTGATGATATGTATGTGTCAATTTGTTCCAATTGTAATGACTATTTTTTTCCTAGAAAGTATTATAAATTAGTTTTTTTTTAATAATAAGATTTGGGCATACCAGACCACTGTGCCATGTATTTAAGTGTAAAAACGTATGTGCATATGTGATGTCCAACTTTGATGGCTGTTGATGGGTCTCTCCTCATGAAATGATTACAAATGATCTTAAATAACAGATCTTGACCGCTTCAAACACACACACTCGCTGCCAAAATTACTCCAAAAACGCACATATAATAAAATTGTTGAAATACATATATTTTGGAGTTTTTGATGAATGTCTTTCACAGTTTATCAAAAGATGCCGAGTTTTTTTCGTTTTCTTAATATGTACCAACACTTATGCGGATGCAAACACACACAACCATTTAATTAAATTGAGTTTAAAATTACAACAAAAAAAATTATTACAGAAAAATATTAGGCGCCGTCTGATTATGTACGTCAAATGGTAGGTAGACTTTTATTTTAGTTTAAGAGGAGAATGGCACTAATTTCTTTGATTAATGACATTTCTGTATACATATCTATGTATTCACACAAATGTACATACTTATTTGAAGTTTGATTTAATTTTAAGTCATCTGCCCAAAAAGCTTAATTTCAACTTTCAAACAAAGATTTTGATGCAACAAAGAGAAAACAGAATATATTTCAGACAAAGCATTTACCTTGATTAGTGTTATTATTGTTATTGTTGTTTTTGCGTGATGTTTTCTTTTCCTTCATCCACGGATATTCTGGCACTGAATCCATGCCATCTGACGTCTGGGGTGGTCCAGTCACACCAACCGGATATCCGCTTACCATTGGTGTCACACTGTTTCCGCCGCCACCACTGCCGTTTCCACCAGGTAACAGCCCACTACTCATTATTTTAGGGCTTTCTGGACCTAAATGATTAAGAAATTCTGCCATTGAAGGTTGCGAGTTGATAAAACCCCCCTCGCTAGCTGTCATCCAGTATGGTGTTTCGTTGGCATTAACCCTTTTATCACAGTTTGGTGTCATCTTATTAATAATCATTGCTGTTTCAGCCGTTACATTGGTTGTTGCTTGTTGCACCTGTTGTGGCGCAACTGTCACTCCAGGCACTACGGTTTGACCGGTTTGCACTTGAAGTGCATTCAGTGGAGATTCTGATTTGATTTGTGTGCCCATTTGGGTTTCTAACGTTGTGCAGACCTCTTGCATTTTACTTATTTGGGTTATTTCTAACTTAAATTATTTTTACGTTAAAGACTTTACTAGACACATACACAAAAGTATGTAAATGTATACACACATACATATGTGCACCCATACAATGCTAAGTTAAAAATTAATTAAATTGTTATTTAATGTTCTAATATACATTTAACATTTTTTAAGAAATTCATCGTTCACAAACTTCTTTAAGAAACTAATATCAGTTTATAACCCGAATATTGTAAAATTTTTCAAAATTGCATTTGGCTGTAACGAAAAGAAAAGAACAAATTTTTGTTTATAAAAGAGAGAAGTAAAAATGAATTTGTTATTTGTTTAAATAATTAATTTTTTAAATTAAAACTATAATGTAAATTGTAATAAAAGAGTCATATTTTTAATACCAAAATGTGTTAGGACGAAGGCCACTGTAGCCGGTTTCTATTTTTTTTAATTAATTTGAGTTGACGAAAGCTACACTCTAAACCACTTTTGTTGAAAATTACGTCAATAATAGTAGGCAACACTTTACAGACTATTTTCGACTTAAAATTAGACACGTAATTTTTTTAAACTTTATGTTGATTTTTAAACAAAATATGTTTAAATTTTTTACACATATTGTGTCTAATTTTTTCTTCCCCTTTGACTTAATTTTCAACCATTTTTTTTAATTAAAAATCCAAATAATAAATAGTTTAATTTTTTTTTATTTAAACTAAAAAAACTT
The DNA here is from genome assembly GCA_963583895.1 of Melanophora roralis. Taxonomy (NCBI): domain Eukaryota; kingdom Metazoa; phylum Arthropoda; class Insecta; order Diptera; family Rhinophoridae; genus Melanophora; species Melanophora roralis. The sequence continues at coordinate 68,786,842 of OY757187.1, forward strand.
CAATTGTAATTAATTGTCTAATATATTGAAAACTTCCTCTTCTGATGTCATCTCGTTTTCAAACCAAACATAGGCAGTTGATATGTAATTCTCCTCTATTGATGTTTCTAGAAAAATAAAAAGTAATGAAATTAAAGAAACTTTCGCTATTAAAAAAGCCTTTAAAAAAAATTACCAACTATGGATATCCATGGAGTTACGACTTCTATTTGATTTTTTACCTCATCAAGCTTGGTACCAAACTGTTAATTAAAAAAACACATACACATATTTAGAGCTTTTAAAACTAAGTTTTAATGACATTTTTCAATTACCTTGTATTCCTTAAAGACAAGGGTATCTTTCTCTTTGAAAAATTTGCAAATCGCCTTTATTATACATTTTTCTTTAGAATTTTGCCGAAGACCAAAGAAAGTTTGTATTATTATTGAATTTATTTTAAATTCATCAACGTCAAGCTTCATAACATTGTAAAAGTGTCAGTAAAGGCAGTCTTTTTTAAAAATCATTTGCCATTGGTTTCTCTGAACTAAAAAACAATCCGCCATGTACTTTTTAACAGTTTCTTCTTTACTAGCAAATTTCACTTATAATATTAACTTTATTTTTTAATTTAAGTAATAAATGTTATCGACTACATACAAACAACTAATTATTATTAATAATTATGATATCCTTACACACTAGATATTAATTTCTTAATTCTGTAGAAAATCACGTGTTCTTTTATTAAATCGTATACACTTTTATGCTTCTTCTTTTTTAACTGTTTATTCCATACATTTTAATAGTGTTTTCAGACAGAAATGCTTAATATTTAACATTTTGATGTTTATAGACACATGTTGCTAGCTTTTAAGCATATATTGTTGAAAAATAAACACTTTTAACAGAAAAATATTACTTTTGTTTAAAATTACATAATTTATGGTTTTTTATTTCTAATAATATAAAAATCGACCCAATTTTAGGCAACAACACTTTTTTCAACAATAAATTAGGTCATATATGATCGTAAATTTTTGAAAATGTTTTAGAGTGTATATTTGTAAAATAAACGTGTTATATATGTACATAAGACATAAAAGTCCTTAAAAATCCCTGACGATGGCCAACAAAATTGACCAAAATATTGGAAAACCTGTTAGAAATTAAAAGAATAAAACATTTTCAACACAAACATATGTATGCATGTGTAAATATTAACCAATTTGTTTTATTAATTGTTTTAATAAATAACCTTAAGCCAAAACGATCGAGCCCTATATAAATTTGTAAATTTATTTAATTTTAATAAATAATAAAAATTAAATCAGTTGTAGTTTTATTAAATGATAAAAAAAACTTTTTTGTCAAAGTATTCAAATCAATAGTGTCTAATTAATTTTTTTTCTTATAAATAATTTTTCCTTAATCTGGTGGCTAAGATGACAACTGATTTCCTATAGGAAAAATATATTCTTATCCTTGCTATATGAGGAGAGTTTGTAATATCAGAGCTCTAAAGTCCAGATTAAAATAAATTAATGCAAATTTTTAATAGGGATCATAATGAATAATCAGCTATCCATCTTCTTTGGGAAAACACTGCCCTATTTAAAAAGTTGCACAGATCCGTAGCTCAATATGCACTAAAAGAATTTCGTAAAATACAATTACCTTACAAGGTAATCGCTACGACAACAACAACAACAAACTCGTTACCAAATTTATGAAGTTGTTGTAAAAGCATCCTCGTTTATGTCAAAAAACGTACTGTTTGACAGATTTAACGGGTGGAAAACTCGAGCAAAAAATAGTCAGCTGTTAAATCTATACTACCTTGTAAGGTAATTGTTCCATGCCTAAGCCTTTCTAAAAGGACACACTAAAATATCTCTCGTTGTATCTTTTATTTACTGAAACCAAGAAACAACAAATCTGAAGAGTGATGTCTTACTGCCAAAACAGTTCCTCTTAGACTCCATTTGACATTTTGCCTTACTATTACGTACCAATCAAACGAAAAAATATACGAGTAAAATTTATATTTTGCATCTATGAAAATTTTGCAGAGGCAAATTATTCTGTGACAAACATTTTAACCGAAAGTTTAAATATCAATAAATGCATGGTTTAAAATTGGCAATTTCATTTTGACAGGTGTGATTAATGTACTCACAAGATGACTTTAAATGTTGAGCTACAAAGACTTGATTCCTCCTCAGATTTACCACTAGAAGACTGTGACGGGTGTGGCCTTACACATTTAAAGTCCCATTTATGATTGAACTACAATTTTATAAAAGATTTAAAAGTGAATTTTTAAAACAAGATCTGTTTTAAAAACCTTTTGTAAATCTAAAAACTTTTATGACTCTAAGGTTTTATTCGGTAAAATAATAATATTTTTAAAACTTAAAATAAATTTCAAATACCAATTTTGTATAGAAATTTAGCTTACAAACCTGTTTAAAATTTAAAAAGTGTTTATGAGTATGCCCTTTAATATTTACATATTTCATTTAACTGCAATTAATTCTTACCAAAACAATTTGTATTCCCTTTACATAGTGATAAGGGTATACACATGTATATCAGTTTGTTACTCCATTTTAAATTTCTTTAATGTCTATTTGTGACCCCCCATGTCCAGATGTTAAAATCAAGTTTCCTGAGCGAAAAAAGTCGGGTGGAAAGCATTTTGGTGTCAAACTATCAGAGATATTCATAAGCAGAACGCTACTTAAAACTCAGCAAGATCGGTTTACTACGGGCCGAGATATAAGCATAAACCTAATATAACCCATTTTTTAGGAAAAATATACCCCAGAAAATGCAGCCACTGTTGCCACAAAACTTTGCACACATACTTTAAAAACGGCGACCTAAAAAAAAATTGTTGGATCAGAGCAGGGGAAATTTTTAATGCGCTTAATCTGAGAAGCTATAACCGTGTTATATGTATATTACGTATTGGTGGAAAAAAAAATTAGTAGGTTAGGAGCAGGAAAGGGGCAGATACGCTATATTTCGGAAACTATAAAAGCTATCGATTTAAAATTTTCTAGAAAAAGTTTTAATACAATAATGCCTACATGTCTGGAGAGCGGAAGCCTTAAACACCTGCACAACTTTTATTGAGTAATTTGAAAACTGTTAAAGTTATAAACCTGAAACCTTCTACAACGTGTTTTTTTATTATGGTTTTTTTAATTAAAAAAATTGTTTTTGAATGGAACCTTAAAGTAATATCCCCCATACAAACTTTAAAATTTTTTGAAGTTTTCTGTTTCAAAAACTAGGATAGCTATCCAGCTTATTACAATATTTGCGGTTCAAAAACAACTTGGCTAGATCAGATAGTTGAGTATGCAGAACAACCAATGTGAAGGGTATACAAGGTTAGAGCGAATACTTTTTTTAATTTTTCTGCAATTTAAAACTTTTTGGATAATTATGCGGCTAGTTCTGGGTAAAATATATTCTCAAGCATGGCAACACTGCCTACACCTTAAAGCTGCTTTTAGACTAGATGTATTTAAGCATATGACTTCTCAATTTCGCAATCCATATACAAGGTGGGCCAAAAAAGGCATCCGATGTTGTTTGGCTCTCATTTTTTTTTCTAAATGAAACAATTCGATTCTGTTTTATGATTATGTTTATTTGAACCTTTAGAATTTTATTGGACAAGTCGAGAAGACGACATCGACCAAATGGGCGCTGTCACAAGTGATTGCTATACGGACTCGTTTTAAGGCATTTTTCGTCATTTCAGCGAGAACTTCGGGCGACAGATTTTCGCACTCTTGCCGAATGTTGTCATTTAGGGCTTTTAGGTTTTTGGGCTTGTTCCCCTATGCACGAAACTTTAAAAAAACTGCAAAACCAGAGCCTGGAACGGTTAAATGGGGCGGTTTTGCGAGCCAATGTAAATCGCCAAAATTAATTTTTGTTTTAACAGTTTTACCAAAAAGGTATTAAGGGAATGATAGATCCTTTGTTAAAATTTTCAATTGAAAAATTGAAATAAAAACGCTAGCAAAATCAACTTTTTTTATAATAATAAGTATTCAAATCTTAAAAGTAAGTATAATCCATATTAGTTCAGCAAGAGCCAGACTAAAATTTAAGTTCTCACAATAAACCTAATTAATTTCAATAGTTTTATGTAATCGCAATAGTCAGACGAGTGTGTCCACTATGTCGCAAACTGATGCGAGCGAGCGGATTTGGATGAATTTCTAACTTATATAAACGCTTGTCCACATAGTTCAAGGTTTCGCACTTAACTAGCGAAGCTTTCAGATCATTGTGGATGTTGCTGTTTTTAAAATTGGGAGGCAAGTTTGCTTGCGTCAAGTAAAAGTACCATAGGTGATGTGTAAAGCAAATACAGGACAGCTTGTTTTTAAGCAATTTCTCGAAAAATTTGGACATACTAGGTAACAGACTTATAGGTCTGTAAGACTCCACTTTTAAAGGATCTTTCCCGGCTTTGAAATCATCTTTACCAAGGCAACTTTCCATACTGACGAAAATGTTCAAGCGGTAATATGGCGTTAAAAATAAAATGAATTATTCTCTTTGTTGTGCAAGGCAGCTCTAAAAGCATTTTGCTGCTTCTTCTGTCAAAGCCAGAAACATTTTTAGCATTTAAATTATCGATAGCCCCAAGACATCTCAAAGTTGGAAAAATATTTCCAAAGGACATCTGGCAACAAGTAGCGATAATTTACTTATGTCAGTGCATGTATTTGGAGTGAACACATTCATTAAAATACTTGCGGGATACATTTTTCTTCGACATTTCCTTTCCAAGATCCTCTCAGATTTCGTAGTGGTGGTTTTGCGATAACGGATCTTTTAAGACATTTAACTGATCGCCATAGTAAGTAATTTGTCTGAGGAATCGAGTCTAGACCCTCGAGGTGATTTCAAAGAGATGCCATTCTACAAGCCCCAAGCTAGTTTTTCAATTAGTTTGTACATTCTTTCAGCTTTGTTTTAAGTTGGGGTGATCTGTTCTTCTGCCATTCTCTTCGGGTTATTTTTTTTCAGAAAAAAGCGTTTGTAATGTTTTATTAAGGCTGCTCAGACAATCATCAATGTCTTCGGAAGTTTTTAGCGGTTGGTTTTCCGAGCAGTGGGCGCTAATAATTTTTTTGTACTCAAACCAATTAGCTTTTTTAGACAAAAAAACATCACTAGTTGAAATTTGGTGTGGACGGAAAATAGTGATTATAGTAGGTGAGTGCTTAGAAGACAAATCCAAGGAGGCTTGATCTACGGTAAGTTTCGGGGATATACCTTTTGTTACGTCAAAACCGATAACGTCTTGAATTTTACTGTGGTCAGTTGACCAACAGGTTGGTTGTCCAGATGAAATAACGTTAAGCCCCATTTCAGAAACGGAATCAGACAAAACACGACCTCTGGGACTAATTAGGCGGGAGCCCCATTACGTATGCTTAGCGTTATAGTCTCCAGCCGCTATGAAGCGATTTGAAAAAATGTCGAACTCGTCTTTCGTTATTAAAAATTTGGGTGGGCAGTAAACCGACGAAATAGCGAGGTTCTGGAAAACTTCATCAATACAGACGAATGTTGCTTGAATATAAAACTCGGAAAGAGACAATAAACTTAAAAATTGGTTTTACATCCTTTAGCTTATTTTTTGATTTTTTTTCTGGTTTTTTTTTTTTTTTTTGCTAAATTATCAATTACGTCTGACAAAACCTCTGTTTTTTTCATTTTGCTAAAACAAGCTAATGTGTGAGTCTTGTCAATTCAAGATAAAATACACTTTAATTAAAACTTTGTAGACATAATAATTTTCGACATTCATTCTTGTCCGACGACTTACCATCTCCCAACCAATATCTGTATTTGCCAAATAATAAAACAAACGGCACCGCGGCGGTCTTCTTCATAAACAAACTATAAACTTATTATGTATTTAAAATTTTCTAACGAAATGGCGGCTCAGCCATTTCGAACTTAATCCAACTAATTATATTGGGGAACGAAGTTTACAAATAAAAAGGTTTTTGTACCGAACAGTTGACGACAGAATCGAGTCAATTAACCACAGATAATCCTATTATAATCATCTGGATATCATTTGATAGTTTTAAACATATTTATTTTAACAGAATATTTAACCAAGCATTTTGTTCATAAATCTGCATTGGCGGTTAGCAACGAGCACTTATTAGCAAAATTGTTTTAACCATTTGTATTTTTCGTTTGTCCAGATGTTTATAACGTCAAACGCGCCTTCGATACACCTCTTCTTGCCGATTGACTGAGTACCCGCTGCTCCAGAAATCAAATTTTACCATATAGATTGCAAATAGTTATTAATATCAAAATATTATGCACGCAAGCGTTCTCTTTTGAAAGAAGTTGGCATATCAAGTCCTGTGCAGATTGTAAAGATTTAACCCAGAACTCATGTTAACCCTAACCCCCATATATACACAGTGCATGCTACAAAATGAAATTAAGCTGGAAACTATTTCTAAATATTCTTCAATTATCGGTTATAAACCCTACATTTCGAAAATAATTTAACGACTACAAGTAGGAGCGCTATATTCGGCCGTGCCGAATCTTATATACACTTCACAGCCAAGTTGTTTTCGAACAGCAAATATTATAATAGAAATACTTTGTGCCGGGTTTGAAGTCGATAGCCAACTTCAGAAAAGTTTTAACGTTTGTATGGTTAACGCTACTTCCAGGCTCCTTTAAACACAATTTTTTTTTAAATCAAAAAAGAAATGCCTTGCAGAAAGTTTGTTTTAACATTTTCCAAAATATTTCATATCAAAAGTTAAAAGAAGTTGTTCATTTGTTTTGGAGCTTTCGCTCTCCGTGCTCCTAAAAAATTTTATTTATTTAAATATACACTCAAAAAATTATTAAGGTAAAATCAACTGGAAATCTATTTCAAATAACTGGATATTCATTTAAAAACCGTCCAACAAGATATTCATTAAAATTAACAAAATATTTTATTTAAATTTAGACATCAAGAAATTAACTCACATTTTCTTTTAAAATTAACTAGATTTTCTGTCATATACAGCAAAACACAAACTATCAGATAAACAAGTAAGAGCGTTATATTCGGCTGTGCCGAATCTTATATACCCTTCACATTGGTCTTTAAATATACCCAGCCGAGTAATTTTGTACTGCAAATAATATAATAAAAATCCTTGTGTGAGTTTTAAAGTCCATAGAAAACTTTACAAAATTTTAACGTTCGTATGAATAATATAAATAGATGAGGAACGTTTGAGGTCGACAGTAATGCAAGTTTTTGACATTATTTATATTAAAAGGTTAATAAAAGCTGTTAATTTTTATGGGATGTTCCCTGCTCTTCTCCAACTTTTTCTCCAAAATGTATGAATTATTTGATTATTACTTTTTGTAGAATATTCGAAGTCGATAGCTGTTATAGTTTTCCAAATGTTACGTATCGAAAATTTTATAAAAATTGTGATTTTGCATGGGAGTTACCCCTTCTTTACCCCCCCACCCAAAAATGTTTTTCTTTAAAGCGTAGGCTTTGTTGTCGAATTACTTTTTGTAGAACATTTGATTTCGATATCTGTTATAGTTTCCTAAATATAGCGTATTGAAAATTTCATAAAAATTGTTAACTTGTTTGGGAGCTACCCCTTGTTCACCCCTCACCCAAAAATTTTTTTCTTTAAAGCGTAGCCCTTATTGCCCAATTACTTTTTGTAAAACATTTGATTTCGATATCTGTTATAGTTTCCGAGATATAGCGTATCGAATATTTCATAAAAATCGTTAATTTGTATGGGAGCTACCCCTTTTTTTGCCCCCATTAAAAAATTTTTTCTTTAAAGTGTAGCCTTTAGCGTACAATTACTTTTTGTACAACATTTTTAGTCGATAGCTGTTATAGTTTACGAGATATAGCGTATAAAATATTTCACCAAATTTGTGCAATTGTAGGAAAAATACCCCTTTCCCTGGTCCTATCTGAAAAAACTTTTTCCGTTATTTAGGTCCCTGCTTTAAGAGTATCCGTGCCAAGTTTTGTGGCAAGAGTGACTATACTTACTGAGATATATAGGAATATATGCACGGATTTTGTCCTAAAAAAAATGGGTTACTTTGGGTTTTCGCTTATATCTCGGTCAATAGTAAACCGATTTTGCTGATTTTAAATAGCGATCGTTAGCGGGATATTTCCAATAGTTTGACACCATTATCTGGTCTGTATCTTTTTATTTGACTCCGGAAACTTGATTTCAACAGACGGACAGACAGACAGACAGACGGACAGACGGACATGGCTATATCAACTTCCCTATCTATAAGGATCCGGAATATATATACTTTATGGGGTCGCAAATGAATAATAAAGAAATTACAAACGGAATGACAAACTGATATATACCCTTATCACTATGTGAAGGGTATATTAACAACAAAATTAAATATTTGGAAAAAATAACTGACAAAAATAACTTCAACTGAAAATCACTATTTTTGTTTATTTGAGGCTTTGAATAACTCTTCAAATCAGTTTAAAAAAATTTAACTGTTTTTTCATTTAAAAACAACTTTACGGAATACTTCCTTAATAACTTACTGTCAGTTACTGTAATAATTTTTTAAATATAGACATTGTTATACAATAACTTTTTGTTGGACATTTGAAGTCGATAGCTGCTATAGTTTCCGAGACATCGCATGAAAAAAAATTTCATAAAAATTGTGCATTTGAACGGGGGCTGTCGTTTCTCGCTCCTTTCCAACATGTTTGTCTTGTTGTACAATTGATTTTCGATAGCTGTTACAGTTTTCGCGATATCTTGTATCTTGTAGCGTAAATTAAACTATTCAGGCTGGCCCGACTAAAACCTTTTTACTTGTTATACCCTTTTCATAGTAATAACGGTATATGTATATCAGTTTGTCATTCCGTTTATTATTTCTACAATATTTATAAAGCACATAAGTTAATTTCAAATCTTTATGGATACAGAAGTCGATTTACCTACATCCGTCTCTCTTTCTGTTGAAATCAGGTTTCTGGAGCCAAGTCAAATCGACGAACAACGTTTTGGTATCAAAGTACCATGAGCTATTTCTAGTCAAAATTCTATTTTAAATTAGCAAGATCGTTTTACTGTTGACCGAGATATATGCAAAAACCTGATATAACCCACTCTTTTGAAGAAAAAATCCATGCAAATATCCTGATATGTTCCAGCAAGCCTCAAACCTTGACAAGGACTTCTGCAGGCGGCATCTGAATTTTTTGGATGGAAGCAAAGGAAGTGGGAGCCGCCTATAGTATACTACTGCATAAATCTTATAAAATTATTTGAACGCTACTCCTAGAAAACTATTGCAGGTATCGAACCCCTTACAGAGTAGTTCAATACTACCTTTAGGAACACCTGCCACTATTGGTTAAGGACAACTTAAGTAGTTTCCCCCTTTGATCATAAATTGCCGACCACTTATACAAAGAGGAAATGCAGGGGGCGAATTTTTTTAATTCTCCTTGATACTACCTGTATTAATGAACCCTGTTTAAAGGTCGACAATTTTGTAAAATCAGCATAAATAAGTTATTTGCATTTTTCAAAAATTAAAATGACGAAAATACTATCAAAATGAATGCATATGTAGTTTCTTTTTTGCATTAAGTGCCCTTAACCGTATTTTTAAATATTTTAAACTGCAGTAAAATTAACACTTTTATATATTTTTTTATTCCATTAAAACGAGGCTACTATTTGAAGAATGGTAGGTGTTTTTACGTTGTATCCCAGTTAAGTACCAAAAAGAACATAATAATAAATTGGTGAGATGAAGAATAAATAAAAGAAAAGGTGTTGCCGTGAAAGGAAAAATGGCAGGACGTAAATTTCGTTCTAGCACATGAACTTACTTACATTTGTTAATGAGAGTATGTATGTGTAAAATACAAATAATAATTCTTTATTCAAATTTCAATTAAACTTGGGTTAAATAGAAGTTATTTATGTACTGCCAATGCTCAGTACCAAAAAAAGAGTGCTGATGAGGAGTTGTGGCGGGCTCTGAAAATGAATTCCACTCGGCTAGTGTCGGGGAACTAAACTTTTTCTAAATAATTCTTCAATAAAAATCTTATCGCAATAATAAGCTAAAAGTAAAACTTATAAATAAAAAATTTTTTAAAACATATTAATATATTTTCTGTTTACAATCGCCATTTAAAGATTGGGACGATTGTGACCTTACAAATTTGAATTTTATAGAATTTTTGACTTAAAAATCGTATGGTGTTAAATGTTCTTGATGGTTTACGGCGCTCTTAGTCGTACTTGAAACTCTATTTAAAAAAAAAATATTTTTTTCTTTTTGAAAAATTGTTAAGGTGTGACAAAATTCTCTCCAACGTATTGTGTGAAAGATTGAAGATAAAAGTCGAAGAGACTTTTTAGGATGACCTTAACTGATACGCAATCCTAAGTTAAGAAAGGCAGTAATATCTCTGAGCCGTTCAGTACCAAACGAGGTTTCTGAGAAGGACACAGCCTTTCGTGTGATCTTTTTAACATCCTCTTAGAAAAGGTTATACGAGACGCAATAGTGAATAGAGCCGGCACACTTTTTACAAAACAGCACATGTTACTCGCTTACGCTGAAGATATCGACATCATTGGGCAAACATTGCGAGCAATTACTTTCACCTTGGAAAAAGTCGAGAAAGATAGCTGATTCTGATGGGTCAGCAGTAAATGCAGATAAGGTTAGGTAGAACAGGCAGCCGTTGAAGAAAAGAATACAGCTCACTTGGGTCCGCTAAACTCGGTCCCTTTGTGTTACCTTGAGAGGCAAATAGAATAGATTGAGATGGAGGGAAAGAAGAAATTTTGAGAAGAATAAGAAAGAAAGAACAGAAGAATGAAGCAGACTTACCAGGGTCTCTGGTGGGAATCGAACCCACAACCCCCAGACTGATATACTCGTGCACTTAACACTGACCTACCGGGGCAGATAAAACCAAGTTGATGGTATCATCGAACAAGTGGAAAACTTTGAAATAGTCAACTTTTTTATCTACATACCTCGGCACCGCTAAATATAAAACAAACAATATCAGTTTTGAGATGAAAAGAAGAACAATATTGGCCAATATATGCTACTTTGGACTAAGTAATCAGTTTAAAAGCAACCTTCCGACAAAAAAATCACTCTCTAAAAGGCACTGATACTATTCGTGTTTATGTATAATTCTGAAACATGGATACTTGCGAAAGCATATGAGGCAGTGCTTGGAGTTTTTGAGATGAAAAATCTTCGAAAAATCTATGGACCAATCTGCGTTGACGGAGAATATCGGAGTTGTAAAAGCTGTGACCTGTAAATTTGCCGACATTGACACGTATCAAAATTCAACGTTTACGTTGGCTAGGTCATGTTTAGGGCGACCATTCGTACTGATTTCATCAGTACATGTACTGATTTAAAAAAAAAAAATGACTGAATGTACTGATTTTCAAGTTAGTTTAATATTTTAAATTGCTGACATTTTATTTTCGGCAAATCTAGATATTTTTACAGATGCCAAAAATTACTCGAAACTCTTTAATTTAATCTTTACTTAATTGACAGCTGTTCCTAAACTTTTTTAAAGTTATTTTTCCCACTCAAAAACTTGTTCAAAAATTTAACACAGTTTTTTTACGAATAATATTAAAAAGAATTAAAAAAAGAGTCAACCAATGTAAATACTGTTACAAGTTTTTTGTTTGGGGTTTTTTTTAAACAAGTGTAAAATAATATTGTCATGCATTGCTAAATAATGTTCGAAGGACCAAAAACGTTCTATTACTTTAAGACCAACACAAAAATTAGCTTCTGTTCACAAATAATAAATAATTGTTGACTTGAAATCAAGGAAATCATTTAGAAAGCGATATATCAAAAGCTAAAAAAACAATGAAAAGAATATTACCCTTAAAAAAAGCGTACTGATTTTGAATCAGAAATTAATGTTCACGCTAGTCATGTTATAAGAATGAATGAAGATGCTCCAGCTGGGAAGTCATTAAATTGCAAGCATGGTGATGGATCACGCAGAAGAGGAAGACTGTACCTGAAGGAAATCATCTCGAAACTTGGTGTCCGAAATTGGGGAAGAAGCGCAGAAGATCGAACCGCCTGGAAATATATTTTAAGTTCGGCTAATGAACACGCGTTCTGTAATAGACATCTAAGTAAGTACACTCAAAAAATTATTATCGTAAAATCAACTGGAAACCAATTTAAAATAACTGGATATTCATTTAAAACCCGTCCAACAAGGTATTCATTAAAATTAACAAAATATTTTATTTAAATTCAGACATCAAAAAATTTACTGACATTTTCTTTTAAAATTAACTAGATTTTCTATCATTTACAGCAAAACACAAAGTATCAGAAAAAAATAACAAAGTTAAATATTACTAAAAAATAACTGACAAAATTAACTTCAACAAAATCAGTATTTTTGTTTATTTGAGGCTTTGAATAACCCTTTAAACCAGTAAAAAAAAATATTGTATTAATATTCAACTGTTTTTTCATTTAAAAACAACTTTACGGAATAATTTCTAAATAACTAACAGTCAGTTACTGTAATAATTTTTTAATTGTAGTTACGGTGTGACATTTCCATTAGAACATAAAAAAGAATATCAAATTATTAAGGATATGATCATTACAGCTTTTGCCAAGTTAATAAAAAATAAATATGCGCCAGTGATTTTATATTTCGATCATTTTTATTCTCTTCTTCCCGTTAGTTAAATGATTTTTGTACAAAATTATAAATGATATTTCCGCATTTCGGACCGTTTTTACGTGGAATTGTTTATATGCAACTACCAGATACTCATTAAACGTTTGGTTCAAACTTTTTCGAACTTTGAACCCGAACGTTGAACCGGCCTCTTACTTTCCAAATTTTTATTTAAATAATTTTTTTCAGATAATATTTAATAAGATCCTATTAATAATGTTTTTTGATTTTTATGTCGTAAAAAAACTCACACTGGACTGATTCCCATGGAGCCACATGAGTTCCTATGTTATGCTGATAAGCCAGCAACAACCAACAAGCTTTCTTTCCTTTTTTACTTTTTTCTACTTATGTAGACAAAACAAAAGCTTTCATTTTACTTTAAAAGTAATTTTTATGCAAAAAGTTACATACAGATGCGAAGTTGGCGGAAATGAAACTCAGAACCGCCCAAATTCAATGGTTTATTGATATAAGCTCTGTGATTCGCCTCGATTGTTAACTTCTGCTCTACAACTCGATTTTGAAACCAATTTGGTGCTACGGTATACAATTATGGGGGATTGCTTTCGCCTCCAACAGAGAGAAAGTTCAACGCTATTAAAGCAAAATCCTAGAGATTAAACCTGGTGCTCATTGGTATAGTAAAAACAGCAATATCCATCAGAATCTAAAAGCTCCATTACTTAAGCGATATTCTAAACAATGTAGCCAAGTATTTAAACAAGTTGAAAACACATCCAAATCTTCTCTTTCGAAACATCTTACAACATAGGGGACATACACGTTTGAAAAGTAGGGATACTGTCTCCCTCAGATAAAACCATTAGAATTATATTATAATTTAATTTGGAAACTTAAATTTTAGTCTGGTACTGGCTGGACTATTATTAATTATTTAGTCTTAAGATTTATGTATATACTTATCGGTGGTTCGCAAAGGCGATAATTAAATAAATAAAATACAAAAAAATATATATGTATGTATATAGTTCTTTTACTCCTTCAAGGAGCATAGGGCCGCAGTAGAAGCAAATAAAGGCGTAGGAAACAAATTTAAGAGACCTAGATTGAACCGAATTGAAAAAAACACGAATTTTTTACTTTCTTTACATTCCACTCCACCATTTTCATTTAACTTCCTTAAAAAAAAGTACGATATTTTTGTGACCCATACACACATACATATATGTACATGTGTATATCTAATAATATGTATGTATGTATTTATACGGATATTACAAATGAATTTTTATATATTAAACAAATCTCTCAATGAAAACTTTGCGTCGGTCGGCTTCCCTCTTATTTTTCTTTTTTGGAAACTTAAAACAGCTTTAAATTAAACTTACAGTCATTTTTTATTTTTGATCTGCAAAGTAATTCATTGATCCTCAGATCTGCTTCTTTTTACTTTGTTCAAGTTAATAAAGGTAATTTAACATATTATTTTTTTATTATCTTAATAAATTTATGCATATTTAAGCACACGCGTTAATTAATTTATTAGGTAAATTGGTACATTTTTATATACATTTATTTTTATTTTATTTTTTATACGCAAAACTATTACTTTAAATACCGAATAATTGTGTGTTTTTTTAATCAAAATTTCTTTATTTTTAGTTTTATTTTTTAACTATAGTATGTACACACATAGGTGGAGATCAGACGGCACAATTACAACAAACACAATAAAGCGCGACGCGTCAAATAAGAATGGCGTTACTGCTGTTTACTCAAGCACGTCAATTTGAAATGGTTGAGCCCACAATTGCACCCATGGCGACGATGACATGTATAAGCGCCAAAACAATAAGATAAGAAAACACTTTCGTAAACAAAACAACAACCGTTGTCTAATTCAACACACAACAGTGCGTATGAAGGTTGCTGCTCCATAAGCCAACTTTAGTGCATGCGTCTGTGTGTTTGCGCATATCTTTCAAAGTAGAGTTTTGCAAGTGTAGACTTATAAAGCCAACTACAAAACTACAAACAATTATAAACTCTTCTTTCATTCCAAAGAAGGCTTGATCACTTGTGTTTTTGTTTTTGCTTAATTCACAAATTTGTGATACTGTTGTCATTATGGTTGCAATTTCTTGTCTATGTTTTATCACTAGTTGTTTGGATGTGTTTATTTTCTTATGTAGCAATGTGTGGTTTAATAAAACCGGTTTCCATAAAGTATTATGGTGGACTTCAAGCCACTTCCTTACACTACACTATCTTTTTCAATTAAAACTTACTGCACTTGTTTATTACGTATGTAGGTATTTTTTTTAATCCGTTTTAAGACTTAAACACAGAATTTAATATTTATCTTCCAATAAAATATTTTTGATATTTCATTTTCTCAAATTTATTTTAAAAAACAAATTTACGATTTGGAGCATTAAAAGTTTTATTAACTTAAGTTTTCACATCCACAATTGTGCTACCAATCTAAACAGTTGTACCGAAAGTACTGAATGTGTGAACAACAAATATTCAGCCCCTTCAATAAATAATCAAGCAACAGCCCTTAAAAAATAATTTGGCAACACATTAAAAACAACAGAAAAGGAGTGGCTTTCTGACAATGGCCATATATCACAAAACCCTAACATGTGTTTCCCTGTGTGTTGATGTGTATAATAAATGCCTTGAAAAAGGTTTGTTTTAACATTTTCCAAAATATTTCGTATCAAAAGTTAAAAGAAGTTGTTCATTTGTTTTGGGACTTCCGCTCCCCGTGCTCCTATAAGACTAAATTTTATTTAAATATACACTCAAATTCAAACCCCCTTACAGAGTAATTCAATACTACCTTGAGGTACACCTGCCCCTATTGGTTGAGGACAACTTAAGTAGTTGCCCCCTTTCATCATATATTGCCGACCACTTATACAAAGAGGGAATGCAGAGGGCGAATTTTTTTAATTCTCCTTGATGTTACCTGTATTAATGTACCCTATCTAAATGCCGACAATTTCGTAAAATCAGCATAAATAAGTTATTTGCATTTTTAAAAAATTAAAATAACGAACATACTATCAAAATGAATGCATATGTAGTTTCTTTTTTGCATTAAGTGCCCTTAACCGTATTTTTAAATATTTTAAACTGCAGTAAAATTATTTTTGTTATTCCATTGAGACGAGTTTGACCATTTTACTTAAATTTTATGATGACTCAAACCTTCCAAATTTATAACTTAAAAAAAGGCTACTATTTGAAGAGTGGTCGGTGTTTTTACGTTTTATCACAGTTAGGCACCAAAAGAGCATTTAAATAAAGTGAGATGAAGAATAAATAAAAGAAAAGGTGTTGCCATGAAAGGAAAAAATAGCAGGCCGTAAATTTCGTTCTAGCCCATGAACTTACTTACAATTGTTAATGAGAGTATGTATGTGTAAAATACAAATAATATTTCTTTATTCAAATTTCAATTAAACTTGGGTTAAATAGAAGTTATTTATGTACTGCCAATGCTCAGTACCGAAAAAAGAATGCTGATGAGGAGTTGTGGCGGGCTCTGAAAATGCATTCCACTCGGCTAGTGTCGGGGAACTAAACTTTTTCAAAATAATTCTTCAATAAAAATCTTATCGCAATAATAAGCTAAAAGTAAAACTTATAAATAAAAAATTTTTTAAAACATTTTAATATATTTTCTGTTTACAATCGCCATTTAAAGATTGGGACGATTATGACCTTACAAATTTGAATTTTATAGAATTTTTGACTTAAAAATCGTATGGTGTTAAATGTTCTTGATGGTTTACGGCGCTCTTAGTCGTACTTGAAACTCTGTTTTAAAAAAAAATATTTTCTTCTTTTTTAAAAACTGTTAATGTTTGACAAAATTCTCTCCAACGTATTGTGTGAAAGATTGAAGTTAAAAGTCGAAGAGACTTTTTAGGATGACCTTAACTGATACGAAATCCTTAGTTAAGATAGGCAGTAATATCTCTGAGCCGTTCAGTACCAAACGAGGTTTCTGAGAAGGAGACACCTTAGAAAAGGTTATACGAGACGCAATAGTGAATAGAACTGTCACACTATTCACAAAACAGCACATGTTACTCGCTTACGCTGACGATATCGACATCATTGGGCAAACATTGCGAGCAATTACTTTCACCTTGGAAAAAGTCGAGAAAGATGGCTGATTCTGATGGGTCAGCAGCAAATGCAGATAAAACCAAGTTGATGGTATCATCGCACAAGTTGAAAACTTTGAAATAGTCAACTATTTTATCTACATACCTCGGCACTGCTAAATATAAAACAAACAATATCAATTTTGAGATGAAAAAAAGAACAATATTGGCCAATAGATGCTTCTTTGGACTAAGTAAGCAGTTTAAAAGCAACCTTCCCACAAAAAAATCACTCTCTAAAAGGCACTGATACTATTCGTGTTTATGTATGGTTCTGAAACATGGGTACTTGCGAAAGCATAAGAGGCAGTGCTTGGAGTTTTCGAGTTGAAAAATCTTCGGAAAATCTATGACCAATCTGCGTTGACGGAGAGTATCGGAGTTGTATAAGCTGTGACCTGTATGAGCTCTTTGCCGAGATTGACATAGTTACACGTATCAAAATTCAACGTTTACGTTGGCTAGGTCATGTTTAGGGCGACTATTCGTACTGATTTCATCAGTACATGTACTGAGTTTTAAATGTATGTGTACTGATTAAAAATGTGTGTACTGAATTGTACTGATTTAAAAAAAAAATTACTGAATGTACTGATTTTCAAGGCAGTTTAATATTTTAAATTGCTGACGTACAAGGAATTATTTATTTTCGGCAAATCTAGGTATTTTTACAGATTCTAAAAATTCCTCGAAACTCTTTAATTTAATCTTTACTTAATTGACAGCTGTTCCTAAACTTTTTTTAAATTATTTTTCCCAAACAAAAACTTGTTGTATGTATATAGTTCCTTGAAGGAGTAAAACTTCAAGGAGCATAGAGCCACAAAAGAAGCAAATAAAGGCGTAGGAAACAAATTTAAGAGACTTAAATTAAACCGAATTGAAAAAAAAACACGAACTTTTTACTTTCTTTACATTCCACTCCACCCTTTAACATCCCCTCCATTTTCTTTTAACTTCCTTTAAAAAATTACGATATTTTTGTGACCCATACATGCATACTTATACATACATATGTATATGTAATAATATGTATGTTTATACATATGTATTTACATATGTATTTATACGGATATTACAAATGAATTTTATATATTAAACAAATCTCTCAATAAAAACTTTGCGTCGGTCGGCTTCCCTCTTATTTTTCTATTTTGGAAACTTAAAACAGCTTTAAATCAAACTTACAGTTATTTTTTATTTTGGATCTGCAAAGTAATTCATTGATCCTCAGATCTGCTTCTTTTTTACTTTGTTCAAGTTAATAAAGGTAATTTAACATATTATTTTTTTATTATCTTAATAAATTTATGCATATTTAAGCACACACGTTAATTAATTTATTAGGTAAGTTGGTATATTTTTATATACATTTATTTTTATTTTATTTTTTATACGCAAAACTATTACTTTAAATACCGAATAATTGTGGGTTTTTTTAATCAAAATTTCTTTATTTTTAGTTTTATTTTTTAACTATAGTATGTACACACATAGGTGGAGATCAGACGGCACAATTACAACAAACACAATAAAGCGCGACGCGTCAAATAAGAATGGCGTTGCTGCTGTTTACTCAAGCACGTCAATTTGAAATGGTTGAGCCCACAATGGCACCCATGGCGACGATGACATGTATAAGCGCGAAAACAATAAGATAAGAAAACACTTTCGTAAACAAAACAACAACCGTTGTCTAATTCAACACACAACAGTGCGTATGAAGGTTGCTGCTCCATAAGCCAACTTTAGTGCATGCGTGTGTGTGTGTGCGCATATCTAAAGTTTGTATTTCCAAAGTAGAGTTTTGCAAGTGTAGACTTATAAAGCCAACTACAAAACTACAAACAATTATAAACTCTTCTTTCATTCCAAAGAAGGCTTGATCACTTGTGTTTTTGTTTTTGCTTAATTCACAAATTGGTGATACTGTTGTCATTATGGTTGCAATTTCTTGTCTATGTTTTATCACTAGTTGTTTGGATGTGTTTATTTTCATATGTAGCAATGTGTGGTTCAATAAAACCGGTTTCCATAAAGTATTATGGTGGACTTTAAGCCACTTCCTTACACTACACTATCTTTTTCAATTAAAACTTACTGCACTTGTTTATTACGTACTATGTAGGTATTTTTTTTAATCCGTTTTAAGACTTAAACACAGAATTTAATATTTATCTTCCAATAAAATATTTTTGATATTTCATTTTCTCAAATTTATTTTAAAAAACAAATTTACGATTTGGAGCATTAAAAGTTTTATTAACTTAAGTTTTCACATCCACAATTGTGCTACCAATCTAAACAGTTGTACCGAAAGTACTGAATGTGTAAACAACAAATATTCAGCCACTTCAATAAATAATCAAGCAACAGCCCTCAAAAAATAACTTGGCAACACAATAAAAACAACAGAAAAGGAGTGGCTTTCTGACAATGGCCATATATCACAAAACCCTAACATGTGTTTCCCTGTGTGTTGATGTCTATAATAATGGACTTGCGCATATAGGATTCCATTAAACACATGTCCAAGTTAAAGGTGGAGTTTTCTTCTTTGTGTTTGCTTTTGTACACACACACAGCTGCAATTTAGTTTCACAGTGTGAAATAAACAAAATAAAACTCTCCACAACTGTGATTGGTAAATGCCAAAATAGTAAGCAAACAACTGTGTGTAGTTTTGTAGTTCTCATGTTATTTGTATTGTTATTTATATTTCACAAAAGTACTGTTGGTATTTATTTTAGATTTCATTTCATAGGTATGTTAGTATTTTTTTAAACCTTGTAAATAAACTTTTATTTTATTTTGTTATTTTTGTTTTTTCCTTTATAGGTAGATGTTCTTTTTTTTCTCTTGTTGGTGGTTTGTTATTTCTTTTCTCTTTAGTTTGTGCTATTTTAGACGTTTTATTTACATTTGTATCAATTTCGCATTCTTAAAATTGTCTTAAAACTTATTACCTTAATCTAGGTTTTCCCTGCAACATGTTTCGATAATACATACGTTTGGAGTAATATATGTAGAACAATTTTCAAACGAAAATGACATTTCCCTGGAACCTCATAGAATATCGAAAAGAAAAAAATGCAGCTCATTTGAAAAATATTTCTGCGTTAATTCAACTTTGTGTAAGGATAAGTTTCTGGATTTCTGTAGCAGAATACTGGAAAAATTATATCTACTATCCCGTGATTGATAATATGTATAACAATTAACTTAAAATATAGATTTAAAAGTATTCATTCCACTGGTAAAAACTGCTAATGCATTTTTCAAATTAGATTTAGAGGAATCCGTCGACTTTATTGATAAGTATAAACACATATTGAAAATTAACTGTAATTCTCTTAAAGCAGAAGTAATGGTTTTTAAAAATTTAGTCAAGAGCACAAATAGCGAGCAGTCCTTAGACATAAACGTAATTAAATCTAAATTAAGTCCATAGCAGAAACAAAAAAAAAAACATTATTTAAAAGGGGTATACCACGTGTATTTATACCCTGATCTGTTTTTATATCCTTTACATAAGTAATAAGGGTATACATATATGTACATACATACATATGTATATGCTTGTCATTCCGTTTGTAATTTCTTTAATATCCATCTGCGGAAAACCAATACTTCCTCTATTTATTGCAATAAGATTTGTACATAAAAACTTCTACAACTGCCCCGGAGTTGCTCCTATACGGATGCAATATAAGACCGACTCCTATTTATTTTTCCTCCATAGAACATACTTTTTTAAATCGCTCCCACAGCTTTTAGGGGGCTCCTACAATGGTCAAATATAAAACAAACCCCAATTAATTTTTCGTCGCAAACAGTTTTGTGGAGCATAGTTACCCCCTATCCATCGGCGTAGCTAGGTCATTTTCCTGGGGGGTGCTATAGCCTTTCTAGGTAAGGATTTTTTTTATTTTTATTTTACATTTTTATATTTAATTTTACATATTGTTAAATAAAGCATAAAAAATACCAAGGTTATTTTAATTACGATAAAACTAAAAAAAAATATTTCAGACTTCTTATCACCACATTGTTTAATAAAACATAAAATTCGTTATTAGATAAACATAAAAACAAAACCAAAATGTAATAAAACACCAAAATTAATTTGTAAATTTGTATCAGTCATTGTACGTCTTGACGAGACAAATTCATGCCCAGACAAATGTCAAAATCCAAATAAAAAAATCCAGGGCTTTTATGCTGGGAAAGAATCCCTATGTTCTACAATTAAATTCCAACTAATACGCTGTTTCCAAATTACTTTAGTTTTATCAAAAGATTTACCTATTTTTCGAAGTTCATTTGATATTGTTCTACGCCAATAATTTTTTTTACAACCGCAGCGCCGACTGCCTTTGAGATTCTATTTTCAGGCGGCGTAATGAGTCTGGTAATAGGTTTACGGGAAATATGTCCTGTCTTTCTCTTTTGCTTCTTGTTATATGGCGACCTACTGGTTCTTCCTTTGTTTGTCTGCAGAGCTCTGTGTTTTGTTATGTTACAAGGGACCGACACGTTTCGTTAAGGAGACCAATGGCTGACCTTTTCCTTATTAGCCTTCTACACACCAGTGTTGCAAAAGTTGATACGATCGTACTTTTTTTGATACTATTGGATGGTGGAAAATACCGTGTTACTCCTCTGGCTAATTTGATAACCTCTTTTGCTTTTTCTAATTGTTAATTTAAATGGTTTATGTTTTGTTGCTTTCCAACTATAGTTTTCTTTAATACTTGAGTACGTAAATAGGCGCCCTTTTAGAGAGGCTGTAAATAATATTTTTCGGAATATTATTTTACAATCAAAGTTTCAAATAGGAAATAATAAACAGGTTTAAAACACGTGACTCGTAGACTAACTTTAGAAAAACATACATTTTTCTCAAACCTTTTTTAAAAATAGTAAATACAGTTACCATAAAAGTGCAATCATTTCATTTTTGTTAAGAAACTAGAAGGTCCCAAAAGTCTTTAATGGTAAATTACGTACAATATTATTACCCCTGGTGAAGTTATGTGTACCAGGTGGTGTTACGAGCACAGCTGATTTCCTTTTTTATGCATAAATCGAGGCTGGGTAGACAAAGTTGTTTACTTTTACATATCTTTTTTTGACAACTGAGCCAACGAAAACTACAACAAAAACGAAAATTTTATTCACCGAATTTTATTGTTGTAGAATCCCCACCACCTGATACATTGTTGCGCCATTATTATTATTCATAAAAAAGGTTCAGGGGTATATTAATAAACAATTTTTAAATTTAAAATAGATTTGAAATACTGATTTTGTATGAAAATTTCATTTAAAAAAACTATTTTAAAATAAAACAAAATTAAATTAAAAAAGTGCAAAAAGGTGGCGAATACAGAAAATATAGCTTTGAAAATTTCCTCCATGTCAAGAAATGTTTTTACATTAGTCAATGGGGTTTTAACCATTACTTCCACAAATATATTATACTTAGGTAACAAAGTAATCGTGGTCATCATTTGTAACTTTTTTTAAGCATAAAATTTAAACCTATGGGTAGTTGCCTTGCTTAATGTTTTGAATACATATACGCATTTCTTTGGCATAGCGTATAAAAAAAGTTGTAAATAAACCTTTTAACTTGATGCTTTGTAACTTAAGGCGGGCAAAATACATATTTCAAAGAGATGCGATTAGATAAATTCGGCAAGTCAACGAAGAAAAAAATTTAAATTCAATTTTTTCAAGCGGATAACGTAAATTTTCCCAAATTAAAGGCCAGATTTTTAAAATAAATTTTTAGAATAGCATTGGATGATATTAGCGGACTTAAACCAAAATTAAAATTTTTCAAAGAAATATACAGTTTAGTTCAGTTCAGTTTTGATTCACTGTTGAACAAACTAAACTCACTTAAAATTTCTATATGACTTTTTTGTAATTATTTTTTGTGGATTTAAGTAAAACAGAGAAAAAAAATATTTTGATACTATTGCCGTTAAAAAAGTACTCTCGAAACATTTTTTTGATACCCAAATGAAATTCTAATTTTTCATCATTGCTACACACACATCCTCCTCTATGTCACTATAAATTGACATCATCCAACCTTGATAGCAAAAGTAGCACATGTAGCTTTTTTAAACTTCAGGAAATGCAGGCTTAACTCATCAAGAATCAACAACGGATAAAGGGGACAGCCCTGATTCACTGTATAAGGTTTGTTAATTTTTTTTGGTACGGTATTGGCCACTATACAGACTGTTTCGTTATGACATAAAGAGTATTCATCTGATCCAAACAATTCAGGTGTGGCTACCTATTTATATGGCATTGTCTCTTCAACCCACTGCAGTCTATTATTTATTATTATGGCAATTACCTAATAAATGGCGTTAGGAAGGGTGATGTTCATCCAGCAATCACAGTTGGTCAAATCGTTTTTCTTTGGAAGTTTAATAATGGTTCCTTTTACCCCATGTTCCAGGAAACCGTTTGTTTGCCATATCATCACGAATATATAAGTAGTTTTATAATGTCCGCTGATACTGCAGAAACAGTCTGAAGGAGTTATGGCGGAATGCCATTTTCCGCAGGTGCCAAAACCCCACACGGGTTTGCTTGAGAAAATTAAGATTGTGCAAATGCACAACCAAACCCTATACACGTTTAACTTTTGCATAACTGAATGAGAGTTTGTTTGTTATTTATGTGTTTTCAGAATAAATAAACTAATTTTTTGTATTTGTTTATTATTTTCTTTATGCAAAAAAATAATTAATATTCTTTGTTTAATCATTGTTTTTGTCCAATTTTTATTAAAAATATATTAATATTTTTAATTAATAATTATTGAAAGAAACTTATTTAAAAAACGAAGCCAAACCCACAATTTTTTACTCTGCGTAATATTTTATTTGGTTCTAATTTTTATTTTTTTCTTTTAAAATTAAAAAGAATCATTTTTTTAAAAAATCTACTTCTGGATTAAAATTAAAACTCTGGTTACATAGGAGCACGGGAAGTGGGAACCCCGAAATTCACATTCAGTATAAACCGACCGAAAGAGAATTTGTGCAGAAACCAAATGTAATGCGGAATTTATCAGTTTTGTATACCCTTCACATAGTGATAAGGGTATATGTATGTATATCAGTTTGTCACTCTGTTTGTAATTTCTATAAAATCCATTAGTTAAGGCCATAAAGATATGTCCGTCTGTTGAAATAAAAATTCCGTAGCAAAATAAGGTCTAACGGAAAACGTTTTTAAATAAAATTATTAAAAATATTCGAAGACAGAACGCAATTTCACATCAGCAAGATTGGCTCACTGTGGACCATATATAAGCAAAAACCAAAAATAAACAATTTTTTTAGCACAAAATTCATACATATATTTCCATATAAGTATGTATCTCAGAAAATGCAGTCACTGTTATTACAAATTTTCTCACATGTACTTAACAGGCGGCGACCTGAATCGTAAAAAATTTATTTTGGATTGGAGCAGGGGAAGTGACTTTCTTTCTACAACTGCAAAGTTTTGTGTAATTCTAATGCGCCTAATTTGAGAGCCTAAACAGCTATTGTATCTTAACCTGGTACAAATCAGTTTCAGTATGATACGTACACTTAAAACAAAAATTAGTTGGATAGGAGCAGGGGGCCGTAGCCCGCAAGGAAATGAACAAACAGTTTTTATAAAAATTTTAATACACTTAAAAATTTTTACAGTAACTGACTTAGGAAGTATTCCGTAAAGTTGTTTTTTAATGAAAAAACAGTTTAATTTTAATACAATATTTCTTAACAATTTTTTAATATTTTTTAGAATTTGATCCCAATTTTCTTAGTCTATCGATAGGGTTTGGTGTGGGTTGCGTTTGTCTATATGCATTTCGTTGGTTCTTACATCGTCAGTAGGCTTCAATCAAATTCTTGAAAAACATAATTGGTCAAAAAAACATAATTGTCATACCATTTCACAATGGCATAAAAATGTTGTTGTTGCCTTTTATACAAAACCTATTGTGAAATAATATAATTTTGTTTGCCGCTAGCACTCGCATCCGTTAAAAATGTCTATACTAAAAACTTTAGCCGCCTGCGCCGGACAAAATAGCCGGCACTGCTCTCTGACACATCAGCTGTTTTTTTGTTTACGTAAAAAATAACAAAATTCTTGTGATTTTTTAATTAAAAGATTGTGTCAAAAATAGTTGGTAATTCTAATGGATTTTAGAGATTCTAACCAGGTAAGATATAGACCATTTTGTGTCTACATGGGTCTAATATCTAAAAATTATTTAAAGCCAAAAGCAGCACCAGTAGTGCGATTCAGTAACTTATTTTTACGATATTCGCATCGTTAAAATAAGTTAACAAAAAATATAACGATCTTGCGATTCAGTAAAGTTTTTATCGATATTCACTCCCGTTAAAGTCAGCTGTTATTGTTAAGTAAACAGCAAAACTTTTTAGCAATTTTTCCAACCGTTATACTTGATAATTTAGCGGCAATAATTTTTGTGTTGTTAGTTGTATCGACAAAAGGTTATTTTGTATATTACATGTTATTTTTACTATATTTATGATTTTCGCTTTCTTAAAATTTATTTTACAACTAATAAAATACAAACAAAAAACAACTTGTCCACTATCGTTAAAAACGTCTTAGTGAATCACTTAACCGTAGCAGCAAACAATAATTTCTGTCGATAAATATGACGATTGTCGAATAGTTAAAAGTTACTGAATCGCACTACAGATTTATATATGTATGTACATATTTGTTTGTTTTTTTTTATCGTTTAGTCGTATCAGCTAATAATACGACACCTACAACTTATATATGAAGAGTTGTTCACAACAGTCATATTTTTTGGTTCTATAATTTTACAATTTATGATTTCACCCGACCTTGTGAATTCTCCAAATTAATATTTTCTGCCTATAGTGTATACTAATTCTCAATAAATTTATTGAAGTTATTATTTAATATGTTGCTGGAGGAGTTTTAAATGAATATCCAGTTATTTTAAATAGATTTCCATTTAATTTTACATAAATAATTTTTTGGGTGCACGAAATACCTCGGAAGCAATTTAATTTAGCGTTGTGACGCTAAACTTTCTTTCTTTAAGTATATTGCATTAAACACATTCAAGATACAAGAACACAGGAACACAAAAGTTGCTTGCTAAATTTGTGTCCGACTGGCTGCTACTGAAATATTTACTAGACTACCACTACAAAATAAACATATGAGCAATATGACTTTCTGTGGTGCCACCTAAAGTCTTTTTGTACTGTTTAAAGCTACCTTCACACTATTCTACAAGTGTTTAGATTTTCATTGGATTTTGAGAGAGCCAAATAAAATGATTTTTGGTTTGACTGTCAAAAAATCAAATAAGAAATAATGCGCATTACATTTTGTCTTTACACTATCACATTTGAAATAAAATTAAAATCTGTGTAGTACTTAAACATCTGTTTTTGAGTTTAAAAAAAAAACTTTAACTTTTAAAGCAAGTATTTTTTTATTTGAATTTAACAAAAGTGTGAAAAAATACTGTTAGGCAATAAAAAGTGACGTGCAGGCTTGTAGTAAGTTCATCAGACATGTTTTTTAACTAATTTCTGCAATAAATTCTTAATTTCACTTTTAATATTTACTATTTGTAAAAACTTTTGCTGGCGCTAAATTATTAAACAGCTGTTCATCAGGGATGGAACTTTTAGTAATATTTTAAACTTTTGCACATTCTTGGGGTGATTATTGGTTTGCCGCATAAACATAGAAAAATGCATTGGATATGAAGCAAACCAATAATTCTTCGACGTTTTGTATATTTTTTTTTTTTTTTGTATTTGAACTTACAGTTTTATAATTTATTTTAAATAAGGAGGTTGAAACTTAGGCCTGTAATAATTATAAATTTTCAGATGTAAAAAAGTTTTCGAGCGTCGCTTTTATACAAAATCTGTTTTAAAACTTATTTTATATACATATATATTTGTACATATGTGTGTATATGCCTTTAAGCTTTTATGTGATATTTTTATAATATTACTGGTTTTTAAAAGCGAGCTATAAAATCTAGTGGAAAATTTTATAATAGTTATCGTAAGTTTACTAAGACCATATTTCTCAGCCAGTACATACATTTTTGTTAATAAACCTACCATAAGTATTTTCGCATAGTTTTCATATATCAAAAATTACCATAAGGTTAAAATTTATTAAAAATTGAAAAAAGGCATTTTAATTTATTAAAAGTTGTGTTTCAGGTACATAACAAAATAGTCCAAACTTACACAAATTAATCCAAACCTACCCAAAAGCGTTTCAGGTAACAAATTTTCCACAGCAAAGAGAACGTTTGAGATAAATTTTCTTTCCTGTACAAGGGTTTAACAAAATTTTTGTTGTAGGTACATTTTTTTATAAAAATCTGTAGATTTCTTTAATATAAAATGCGATTTAGAACATTTAGATACATTTTATATATATGATGTATATGCTATGTTTTAAAAATTCTATGGGGTGTAATTGTCTAAATAAAATTTTACTTTTTAACTAAGCAGCATGTAAACATTTAAAAATTTTCAATTATAGTTTTTTGCGTTCCAGCTATTTGGAGCAACTTTGGTAAGCTTGGAGAGTAATTTCTTTTATCTCATATGTCGGAACAAAATCGAGATCTTTTGGAACACGCTTAATATTTGTTAAGATTTTATAACTGATTAAAACAAATAAACAATGTTTTAAAAATTTTCTTGATTTGCTTTTGAGGGTTAATTAATAAAACGCTTGTATATAATAAATTCAATCAAAAAAATTTGTTTTTTTTATACAAAGTGAGTTTATTTTGCTAAAAGACTCCATTTTTTGACACCTATCGATTTTTTAAAAAATATATAAATATACATATCAAAAGTAATAATTTTACAACACTTTTATTGAAAAAAAATTACTTTTACAACTTTTTAATTTAATTTCAATTAAATATATTTTATTTCCTAATAAATAACTATAAATTTCATAAAAATATTATTAAAAATTATTTTACAAAACCAAACTTTATATAAACTTTCCATGCCTGATTTTCTTTATGGCTGCTGTAAATATGCAACTCTGATACATGCAAAATCTATTGGTTTAGAATAATTTCTAAAAATGAAGAGAGCCATACTACTGTCAAATTTCTTTAGGTATTTTTTGACATTTCATAACATAATGTCTTCACACTATTATATTTTCTCATTTTATTTGAGTTTTTTGACAAGTGTTTTTACCCAGTATTATAGTCTGAAGGCACCTTAAGCTATATTTTTTGCATCTTACCGTATTGGCAGCACTAATCTGTTAACTGTCGCGTATAAAAATAGAAATTAGTTTAATTTCGACCACGCCACAAAATTAGCATTGACAGCAACCCGTAGTTGTGTTGCATTGTAGCAATTAAAAAATTATTCTCTTAAGCACACGTGTATTCTATTTTTAACTGGTTGTGTTCGGTAGCCTGTAGCGAGGAATGTATTTAATGCTTATGGCGCTCTTTTTGGTTTTGTGCACAACCAGACCAAAAATCATTTTAATCCTACAAAATCCAATGAAAATCTTAAGACTTGTAGAAAAGTCTTTAGGTATCTAATTAGCAGTTTTACTTAATACAAAGCAACGTAAATTTTAGAACAAAAAGTATTAATAGAAAAATTAATACAAAACTTCATTTTAAAAATTAAGCTCTAAAATTATTTGCTGTAAACTTTAATATTTTTTATATTTAAGAATTTAGATTTAAACATGACAACACCTGGCGATATGTTTTTTTTATTCTTGGTTGTATCCCCCAGTTTAAAAGAAACACCTCACAAAAATATATTAACAAATGAATATAACTAAAAACAGAAAATATAAGAAACATATTATTTAAATTTGTGTGAAGGTTGATATTATGCAACCAACACCTGTTAAAAATCATATTTCTGTAAAGGGCAACTCAAAATCAAAACAGGTTGGAATAAAACAACTTTTTAAACAGAGGTGAACCCTCTTTACTTTGGGTCAAAATGGAGTGAAAAAGTAAATGACTAAAAGATAAAATTTTTAACATTCAAGTCATTCATAACACAACAAACATAGACACATTAGGATGAAAGAAGAAGAAAAATATTGCGCCAAAAGTCTTACACTTACATTTAAATTCCACCTTCAACACATACAACACGTTGTCCCAAAATCCGGTAAAGCATATCACTAATATTGTTTTGTATTCTGTAAAGTGTTTACGAAATGAAAGCATAAAAAAAATATTTTTTAAGCCCATGAATTCCAATTGGTAACAAAAAAAACTAAAACTTAAACCAAAAAAATTTAATAAGCATTCCCCAAACGTAGTTGTGCTTTTATTTGTATTGATGCACAGTGGGGCAATTGTGCAATTAATAAAATATTCTATATTTTGAATTTGCAGCTAAAGGTCTACAGGGATCAAAATTTTTCATTCTTAAAAACAAACAACTTTTTTCCAACAGTATAAAATAATAAATTTGAAGCAATTTTTTTTGTGCTAACGAAAAAAATTATTGTTAAAACTAGCCATGCGTATATGTATGCAGTTGTTATTCTTGTGACTTTTAATGGTATATTCTCTTTAGAAATTTTTAAATGATTACTTACATATGTGTATTATGATTAAGTTTATTAAAGTGAGCTCTTCTACCAACAAAAAATTTACACAACTAAATAATAAATAACCCAAACAAGATCGATTAATGGTAAATGTTTATTTTAATATTTTAACGTCGCGTTACTTTCCAATAGACGCTGTTCCCTATTAACACGCCGCAGTCGTTGTAATCTCATGGCTGCAAATACTATCCTAAATGAAAATATTGTTTATTAAACTAATATAAAAATTGCTTTGTAAAACAATAACATAATATTTATTATTTTTCTTGCCAAAGTGTGTCACGTTCTCCATTTTCGTTGTATTTTTCAGTTGAACTCGATAGCAAAATAATTAAAAACAACTATTTTGAAACTTTGCGTTACTAAAATGCTTTCAATAGTGTTGGAATTGTTAACAAAAAATAACAGAAATAAAATTGGTTTTGCGTGGAATAAATAAAAAAAGGTGTAAAGAAAGAACATTTTTAAGGGGCCTCTTATATTTTAGGAATCAACAAATTGCATTATTTCTCATAAATTAAATAAACATATAAAAATTAAAATATAACTTAAACAACAATGGCAATATTTAGTCTTATTATAATAACTTACTAACTTTACCTTATACTATGGTAGATTTCTAAATTGTAATTATATAAACTAAAATAAATAAACTAAAATAATACATTTTACGTGCATTTTTGAAATAAAAATTTTTAAAGTAGTATTAATTTAAAAAGGATGAAAAATTTGCCATGTTAAAAATGTCGCATGCCCAATTTAGATATCTTTTTAGAAAGCCGCAATAAGTCCTTTTAAAATTAAAAATAAATTGTTTGAAAAATTTTATTCCAAATCGGAGAATTTTTCTAGACGCAGTCTAAAGAATCTTCAACTTTTTGTAGTGTTTGCGATCGCTTATTAATTGTTTGTATATTAGAAATAAAAATTTTACAAAACAAATGTTTTGCGTTTTATTTATTGTTATTAAAATGCTTTAAAATAAATGCCAAGAAAACAAATTTTTCAAATTTCTTTATATATTTTTGCACTTTAAAGGCCCTTTTAATCCCTAATCAAAAAATAATTTCTTAATACTAAAAAAAATAATGAATTAACTTAAGCAAAAAAGTGAATGTATAAAACATATGTAAATAAGTTTAAAAAATTTGATTCTGATTTTTTACCTCAACATATTAATTTGCTTAGTAAATTTTGATACTCATAGTGGTAGTAAAATCAGACAAATTTTTAAAAATTTATAAAATTTGTAATTACAGTTTAATTTTGTATGCCCCAGAAAAGATTCAAAACTTTTTTAAGTCGTAGGTGAGGTCATAATCATAAGTCTTAAGCTTCAATTAAACGTGCCATCACATAATGCCATAACCATAACCGTTGCCATAAAAACCAAAATTCAATTGGTTTCTATGGTAATGGCGTAATGCTAAGTCAAATACAGTGTTGCCCATAAGTTTGGTTCGAACAGCTGTTTTTTGTGGTAATGTCACATATAATTAAACCTTTAAAGGCGATGCCTATGTTCTGTATTTTAAATGGGATATGTCACGTTTGAAAACTTTTAATAATTTTACCAGACACAAGATACTTTGCAATGATTTTGAAATTTTTAATTTAAACGGTTTCC
The DNA here is from genome assembly GCA_963583895.1 of Melanophora roralis. Lineage (NCBI taxonomy): Eukaryota > Metazoa > Arthropoda > Insecta > Diptera > Rhinophoridae > Melanophora > Melanophora roralis. Next base: position 68,818,130 of record OY757187.1, read on the forward strand.
GTAATTTCTTAATCTCACTGTTAATAACCGGAATATTATTTCAATCTTAAAGATTTTCTTGAGGCGAAAACTTTACCCAAGGATTTATTAATTATCATATGTCGTTGGATCCGTTGAAAAATTTATGTATGTTTGCCTAAAAAGTATAAAAGTGGAGATTTAAAGAGCTTTGTGTGATAGATTTGTTCGATTTGCAAAACATTTGAAAAAACGCTAAGAATAATAATTTCCGTGAGGTTATAGTTTAAGTTTTGGAAGCATCTTTCGCTGTGTGATGGTGTGGCGCCGGCAGCATAACCAGGTTCAATCTTTTTGAGGGTCTGTACTATTGTGTGTAGAATAGTGAATCCCAACCCTAAATAACATAAGAACTTTGTTTGTCAAATAGTTTGAAATTGGCCCAGTGTATGATATCTTTATCATCAGGGCAACCAAAAATATGCAAAATCATATTTTTTTCTGTGCATCGTATTAACCTATTATGTGATTCTGAGTCGATCGATGTACTTGAAAGTGGGTCAGAGACCATTTCTCTTGGGCGTTACAAGCACCTGCACAAGCGCTTTATACGCCTCACATTTATGTGATGTAGGTACACAGAAGTACACAAAAAGAAAACCCGCTTTCTAAAATCAAGAACATGTTCTTGTGAAATTTGTTTATTAAAATGAAAATTTAAAGTAACATTTCTCTGCAAAATTTTTTAATTTTATGTTAAAAGACATGTACGTTTTCCAATCCTCCTGAAAATTAGCACATTGACGCAGCAATTCTGCCTGCGTTATTGCTTGTATTAAGATATATCAGATTGCGCGTCTGGTCGGGGCGTAACAGCTGTCTTTAACCATAACGGATATCTTTTAATAATATCAGTTTATTCGGCTTTAAGTTCCTTATTTAAACTGTAATAGCTAAGAATGTAAATTTTTATTAAAAATGAACTAAAAACCCCTAAGAGCATATTTTTGGTTTCCCTGGTTATCATACATAAACCAGTTCTTGTCCAATTTTTCACGTATTCATGGCATGAAGAAAAGATTGAAATGATTTTGTACATACATTTTTTTCTTTCTTTTTTGTGCTTTTTTGTTAAAAGTTTAAAATTGAACTCATGAGGGTTGCTCGTGATGTTGTTTCATGCATCTGTTGCTGCAAGGATTATTTTTTCCAAATAATTTTTTTCTGTTACCTTCGCATGTAAGCACAGGCTCTAGCACCACATTCACACAAAAAATGGCATATTTAATATTAAGTGAACTGATGGGCTTAAAGGTTAAAACGATGTGTGACACAAATTGAATATTTGATTTTTATAAAATGTTTTGCCAGATTTAAACAAAAATGCAGGAAAAAACAGACACACATACATATAACACATAATTCTTTGTTGGGAATTGTAAAAAAATAGGACCATTGGGTTTGTAAAAATGCAAAATAAAATTTAAATTGAGATTGAAATTGTATATGGTTGTTTGGAAACTGTTATGACTATAATATTTTATTGTGATTAAATATCGTTTCCTTCATGGCAGACTTTACCTGTGTAAGGAGTTTATAAACTCATTCAGTAATACATACTTACATATGTGCATATGAATGTATATAAAAATGACTACTTATTTGCTGGTATTTTACTTCGGCCTTAAACTTAGAAACCAGCAATTAAATAAAACAGAAAATTACATTTATAACAATTAGCCAACACATAACATAAGGAGTACGCCATTCATTTTTGTATGTATGTCCGTCATCTGGACGTGAAACCAAGCAACAATTAAATTAAAAACACATACCTACGTATGAGTGAGTTCATACTTGCATATGTAACATAGAAGTTATTTCTTTTGTAAAAATTGTTCACCTTATTTCATTGACTGGTTACGAATGATTGCATCAAAAAAACAACAACAATGTTACCACAAAATAGTCTTCCAAATGCTTAGTGGCTTAAAACAAAATATTATATGGATGCATACATACTTACTTTTAAATTTGGTATAGAGTGGTAAAATGCGCTAAAGGGTTCAATACCGAAATAAACATACATCTGCAACAACAAATGTCAGCGAAGGCAGATAACGGAACTTGGGGTCAAATTAGGCTTGCCAGATCCAACTTGCCAAAAAGCTTGATATTGACCAAAAAAAAACTTGATTTTGAAAAAAATAACTTGACAAATAAAAACACCCATACTATTGTTTTTTTATTTAATTGTTTATTTTTTTCATAAAAATTATTAGAATAAAAACAAAAATACCATAAGAAGTAAAAAAATAACAGAAACAAATTAACAAACAAATATATAAACTCACTTTTTACTTCCAAAAGCTTTAATGTACGTATTGAAATCAGCTGTTCAATGATATCAATTGACTAGTGTTGAGCAATGGGGTAAATATCAGTGTTGGCACTTTTATTATAATTATAATGAAAGAGAACTATATTTTTTAAACTTTAAGTACACATAAAAATATTGTATCATATTAGTCCTTAGTTGAGTTTGTAATAAAAATATGGGCTTTAGATTTGTTTTTTAGATGCATAAATAAACATACTTTTTTAAGTATTATTACATAGCTAGAATAAACTTGAGAAAATAATTAACTTACAAAAAAACTTGACAGATTACTTTTTCACTTTACACTTGACGCGCATTAAAAAACTTGAAAATCAGGCCAATCAGGCCCGTCTGGCAACCCTAGGTTAAATAGTGGTAGTCGACTCGAATCAAAATATTACTCGATTGAATGCCACGATTTACCCTTTTTAAAGCAATATATGTTAAGAGATTCTTATTACAATTGAGAAACTATTACCTAAGAGTGAATTTCGGTAGCTATTGAGTGTCGTAATTTGTGCCCATAATCATAGAAGAAAAACAAATATTTCAGAAACAAACAATACGAGAAAACAAAGACATTGATGCCATTAAAACCAGTCAAAACATATCGTAATTCATTTTTTATACCAACATTTTACGTATTCTCTAACTAACAGGAACTAAATTAGGAAAAATTATTTTAATACATACATACATATGTATGTTTCCTTAAACATGAAAGAAACGTCAATTTACAAAAAAGTCCTTTTGATAAAAGTTATAAATCGTAAATGCGAATGAACATGCTAGCTAACAATAATTATATAATATAATAATTTAGACCCAAAAATTTAAAAAAGGTACCTTTTGTCCACTTAATAGGCTCTCGACTTTAATCTTGGCCAAAAAGGTGTTAACTTATACTTGTGGTCTCATTATTAAAAAAACAAATATGTGAAACATATAATACTCTTGCACATTTAGTTGACTTTTGGCATGCATCGACATCCGCAGCCCTTTACTGGCTTATAAGTCACAAAAAGTATCTAGAGAGTATATTCGATTGATAAGTATGTGTATTGGTACCCTTTTTCTGTTTCCTATGGTCAAAAATATTCAAAAAGTATCAAAAACTTATAAATATTTCGTCTAGACCTTTCGAACGCAATTTCAATTATGTTTCTATCTAACGGCAATAGCAACGGTTTGGCATCATCTTCATCTTCTCGGAATGTTACATGGAAGTAACAAACGTTTGCATTGATGAAATTTTCCATAACCTTGTTAATTCATCAGTTTACTGTCCATCCAGATTCTCCATAACGAAGGATCAGTACAACAGTTTCTACAAATTATTAGGTCCCCGCTTCATAGCTGCTGGAGACTATAGCGCTAAGCACACGTACTGCGGCTCGCGCCTAATTAGTCCCAGAGGTTGTGTCTTATATGATTCCGTGTTGACTTTGCGTTATTTCAACTGGGAAACCAGCTTACTGGCCAACGGACCATAATGAAATTCCAGAAGTAATAGATTTTGGCGTTGCAAAAGGTATATCCCCGGAGCTTATTGAGGCTTTAGCCTCCTTGAATTATCTTCTGACCACTCACCCACAATAATCACTATTTACAGTCCTCAACAAATAGCAACTAGTGAGTTTTGCTTATTTAAAAGAGTAAATTGGTTAAAAAATTAAAAAAATATATTAGTGCCCACTGCTCGGAGAGCCAACCGCTAAAAACTCCCGGAGACATAGATGATTGTCTGAGCGTCCTAAATTAAAACTTAAAAAAAGCCGTTAAGCATGCGTCTTTGACCTATCGTCAAGCCAACTACAACTAAATTTTTCTGATGTTGTGGGAAGCTTTTATCTAAAAAGAAGAAAGTCCGAAGAGACTTAAAACTAAGCTGACAGAATGTACAAACCAATTAGAAAGCTTGCTGGAGGTTCACAGAATGGCATCACTTAAAGAGTACCTCGAAGATCCTGGGCTAGAAATGACGATGAAAAAGGCGATCTATTCGCAAATCAATTCCAAAACGTGTTCACTCTCAACACATGCACATAAGTGAGAGAAATACTGCCGGTTGTTGCTAGCCGTTCTTCAGAAATACGTTTCTGATTTACAGATGTTGCAGAAATAGTAAAAAAGCTCCTGGAGTTGATAATATAAGCAACAAAATGCTCTTAAAGCTCATTTTTATAGCTTAAAGAAAAATGCTTTTTTATTTTGAACGCGATAATTCGTTCGACAAAGTATTGCATGAAAAATACATAACTGGCCGACAATTTATGATCAAATAGGGAAATCAAATAAGTTCTTCTTAACAAATAGGGGCTGGTGTACCTCAAGGGAGGTCCAACTCTGTACTTGCTTTACACGGCAGATATGCCAACCAATAGTTTTACACACACGTCGACATTTGCTGATGATACTGCTTTTCTCAGCATTTATAAAAACCCTAAAGAGGCTTTGAACCAACTGCAACAACAATTGAGAAATGGGCAAAGTTGTGGGGAATAAAAATAAATGAACAAAAATGTATTCACGTAACTTTTACTTTATGCAAAGAAACGTGCTCCGCAATCACTATTAACAATAATATCGTGCCTCAACGATCTGAGACAAAATATCTCGGTATTAACCTGGATCGCCGCCTCACATGGAAGCCTCATATAGATGCGAAGCTAACGCATATAAAACTTAAAGCTGCTAAAATCCACTGGCTAATGGGAAGAAACTCGGTGCTTCATCTGGAGCACTGCTTCCGCCTCTAATATAGAAAATATTCAACGCCGTCAAAACAACATTCTAAGAATGATAACTGGTGCTCCTTGGTATATTAAAAACAGCAGCATTCACAAGGATCTAGAAGTTCCACTAGTAAAATGCGAAATCTTCAACTATGTGGACAAGTATTTAAATAAGCTGAAAAACATCCGAATCCGCTCGCTCGAAGCATCTTGCAGCATACTGAGCACGGCCGTCTTAAAAGAGGGGATACTATTGCGCTTAGATAAAACCTTTGGAAATAACTAATTTTATTGTGAGAACTTAAATTTTGGTCTGGTACTGACTGGACTAATATTAAACACCCTTAGTTTTAAGATTTAAATACTTATTGTTAGTTCGCTTAAGCGAAGATCCAATAATAAAAATATGAAAAAAATCTTCATCTGCTAGATCACTTAGCTTAAAATCTTTGAGCCTGGATGGAAATGGTAGACTAACAATTAAAACCTTATCAACCTCGACGAAACCAACCACTAAATTCTTAAGTAATTCTAGCTTCAGTGACTCCAATAACGTCCCCCATTCATCTCATCTTCATCATCAGGGACATACTCATGGCAATGCGCCTATAACGCATTCATACTCAATAGCTAGTACACCACATTATTCTTCTTCTCCGCCATTTGGTAACTTTCAGTTTTAGCATCAACAGCAATGTCACGCCTCTAGCTCTCATCAGTTACAGATGCAACAACAGTCCCAAGCGACATCAGTAAAAGAAAATGTCAATCTCCACTACAACACTTCATACGACTTGAGAAACTCAACGCAGCTTACAGTCAATCCAGCGTGTAATGCTGTTCAGACAAATAATGGCAACAGATTCAGTGAATGTATTGGAATTGCCGCTGCAAACATCTGTGAACTGGATTTATATTAAACTAAAAAAAATACGAGTAAGCAAATGCTTAATTTTGAAACTTTTAAAATATTTTGAGAAAGGGTACCAGTTTTTTAAATATTAAACCTTATTTTGGTTGGCGATTTTATTTATTTATTTTTTTATATTGTGTAACAAATACGAAAATGTAAAATAAATAAGAAAATAGTTAATGTTAAGCCAGAATTTACCTGTTTTTTAAATTTTTTGAGTAATATTTTAAAAAATTAACCGCTATTAACCCTCAATCAGGTGGAAAGTAGTACATCTGGGCAATAGGGAGTTTTAACCGCACCCCTACTATGCGTTTTTGCAGATGCTTCTAACATCCATCATATGCTATATCGATCGACTCAGAATCACTTCTTAAGCGTTAAATAAGGGACATAGTGTATTATGATATCTTATCTTAATTTAAATCAATAGTTAAATAAAAGACAACCCAAATAAATGAAATAAGTACCTTTTATCCACTTAAATAAATTTCCATTTAAATCCTGCGCAAAAGTCTATGGACCGTAAACAAAAAAAATTTTAAATAATTTTTTTCTGTGGTGAACAACAAAGGTGATAGAGTTTAATTTCCTAGAAATCCTTCCTCAAGCCTTACACGTTCGGGCTGTATTATGATGAATGAGTCAGGCAGTCAGTACCGTTACTCTTTAAATACATGGGGTGCTTTACAAGTGTAAGCGTCTTGTGCTAATAAAATGTTTGGCCCTTGTATACATACATAATTTTATAAAAATTTTATTATACGAGCCTAAGAACCAACAAGTAAAAATGTCATAGTCGGTCAGAAACCACGATATTCTACCCTACCTACATCATATTTATATGGGGGCTTTATGAAAAAACTTATCCGATAATTTTTGTTTTCAATTTAATAGTTTTTGGCATAAAGATAAGCACGTGTGCAAAATTTTAACAAGGTTAAGTAACATTCAAGCCATTTATAGCCCAAAATGCTTATTCCGGGAGGACATTTGTGTGAGGGCTATATCAAAAACTGGGAGAATCATATTTTTGTTCAGTCGACTCATAAAGTAATTCTTACGTGTTACAAACGTCTACCACGTATGTGGTGTGAATATAAAAATCCCAAAACGTATTAAGCTTTCTTAACTTATTTTTTTACAACATTAGAATTGCTTGCTACATGGTAACACTAAAATTAGAAACAAATGCCAAATTCTTTTAAAAGCTAATTTTAAAGTTCTATAAAGATTCTGCTTTGGTATTCTTTAGTCGGCACATGTTATCATGGTTCAACCTTGGTTCATATTAACGTCTATGTTTGTTTTTATTTTTGTATACTCAATGTTAAGTGTATTGCAGACTTTCCAAAACGATGGTATAAAAGCGTTAAACTACAAAATGTCTATTACTGCTATGATTCAATTTCTATAAAAACCCGTATATATCATTGGGTGAATTAGATAATAGTTTAATTCCATTTTAGGTGTTTAGTTGAAAACAATTTAGACGTAATTTGAAATCAATGAGTTATCAGTGGTGCCTACTTTATGTGCCAATGCTGTGCACAAAGGAGAAAGGCTTAACGTAAACATTGTGCAACAGGATTGCAAAATTTGCAAAAATTTTTATCAAAGATCACAAAGCTGCCCCAATATAAGCAAAGCCTGAAATACCCATAGAAGCCTCTAATAATTTGTAGGAAATAATATTTAATTAATGGCACTTATCCCTTTCAATTTCGAAAAAAATGTTTAAATTAATATTGTGAATATTTTATTACGTAACGCTTTAAAATTATAAGGGACCACCTTTTGTTGTTGTTGAGGTCAAATGAAAAAAATGGTTAAAACATAAAAAAATACTCTTAAGAAGTGCTTCATTGTTTACAAATTAAGGATTAGGGAAAAAAGAAAAACAAATACCAACAATCAAAACTGTCAACTACACAAAAAGGGATGCATATAATGAGACTTATGCGAAGACGAAAAAAAAACAGTTAAACACTAACTTAAACTTTTATGGTCAAACCATAATGTCCCAAATTAAATTCAGGACATCTTAAAAATTCCAACAATGTACGGATGTGGAGAAAACCTTAAATAAAGAATTGGTTAACAAAACAAAATAACATGGAGAAGTTTCGAGTTTGATTTATGGATTTTTAACCGCACATAACGATGACCAACAGACTTTTAAATGTTTAGTTGCTGTTTATTATTTTTTTTATTCTTAATCTTGTGTGTTTAGTACTTTTATTATTGCCATTCTTAAAATATCATCACATAAACTCACTTCCACTTTATTTAGGTTGACATCCACACACGACATCAAAGAAAAGGAAGCGTAAAAATACTTTCTCTCGGTAACTAAGGAATGTTGCCAACCCCTTGTGACAAATCGATGTCCCTTGGGTACTAACACAGAGCGTTTACCATAGATTCATTGACTATATGTAAATGCCTGGAATATTTCGTTTCCACTTGTATATTTTAAGAAAACAAACCACAGAACCATTCGAATAAAGGAAGGAAGTAGTAGTAAATTTGTAACTAAATAATGTTTAGAATATGTTGCTAAAGAATAAGAACATTTTCACTAAAGCGGAAAAAGGGGTTACTTTCAGATGGGTGTGCAATGATGGATGCTTTTTTGGATGGGGTCATACTCTATGGGATTCATATGTTTACAATTGACATTTTTAAAACATGTGTTTGTTTTCTTGTGTGGCAAATGTGTTCGTGTTAGTAAAAAATACATAACAAGGATTTTTACACCCACTTAAGTATGTGTGAATGTATGTAAAATAAGGATAAAAAATATAGAAAATACAGTACTTATCCAAAACCGATATCTCAGTAGCTTGTACCAAAGGGGGGAAATTATAATAAATATTTGACATTATTACTTGCAATATGTTTAAGTGAATTAACTCGTACAAAAATTAATTTTGCTTTAAAAGTTTGAAGACAAAGTAATTTTTAAGAAAATATTTTGTTAATTAATTTTTACTACATATACTTACACATAAGTACATACAAGTATGTATGTATTTTTAATTTTTCACAAGTGATTAAAGTACGCCCCTGAACCTACATTATCGTTTGTTTATATTAGTATATATCGTCAGCGGCAACGGAAACGGGCCAGCAATCAAAAATAAAACAAGGAAAATAGTTACAGCCGGTAAACCACTACCATATAACACCCTGCCCCATAATTTGTACCTATTATACACTCAAAAAATTATTTATGTAAAATCATCTGGAAATACACTTAAAATAACTGGATATTCATTTAAAAACCCTCCAACAAGATATTCATTAAAATTAACGCAATATTGCATTTAAATTCAGGCATAAAAAAAATTACCTTACAAAAATTTAAGAATAAAATAAATTTTCTGTCATTTACAGCCAAACGCAAAATATCATTAACAAAGTTAAATATTAAAAAAAAAAATAACTGGAAAAATTAACTTTAACTAAAAATCAGTGTTTTCGTGCAGTTTAAGCTTTGGGTAGCTCTTTAAACCAGTTAAAAAAAATCATATTAAAATTTAATTGTTTTTTTATTCAAAACCTACTTTACGTAATACTTTCTAAATAACTTTCAGTCAGTTGCTGTAATAGTTTTTTTAATGTATATTTAGTACCACCATTTGCACAAAACGTACGTAATTTGAGGAAGACTTTTGTAAGAACACACAAAAAATAAACTAAATTAACTTTACTTAAATCAAGCCGTAGCGGTGTCAAAAGTACGATGAATACAGCTTTTCGTAAACCAAGTACAAAATTTCTTAAACCAAGTACGATTTTTCTAGCCCAAATTCTTTACTTTAATGTGGCTGTAAAGCAAAAAGATGTTCATTTAAGCGGGATTAATTCAAAAATTATATGTAATTTTTTTGACTTATGGAGGAGCTTTATTAAAGAACAAGATACTTAAAATTTATAATTGTAAAATATTATAATTTGTACTTACCGAAGTTGGGATTTGAACCAGGGACTCTTCACACTAAAGCAGCAGCGCGCTACCTCTAGGCCACCGAATAATAATATATTAAAACAACAATTTTTTTCTGCTTGATTTGTTGAAGCAATCCGAATAGAAAATCTTATACGGATCGTACTTAAATATTTTGAATACATTCAAAAAAAAGGTATACTATAGAATATGGAAAATACGGTCAATACACAGCAATTTTTTTTTGAACTTGAGTAATGAGCTGTCATTATTTCCTACGTTTGTGACGGCCAGTCATCTAAATCTTCAAAGTGACCTTTCTTCCACCGTTTCGTACCCTCGGTACAGTATTCACCCAGCACTGACATCCATCAATTGTTACCCATCAATGATTGAAACTCTCATTTAAAAATTTTTGTCAAAGTCAAAGTCATTACCTATTATTCCTTTATTGTTGTTTTTATTAACCTGTATTTCTTTAATACGAGGAATTTGTTCCCGTTATTCTTTTTTATAAAACAATATTTTTACTAAGTAACCATTCATTAATGTATCGTAGTCCGGCTTGAAGAAATCAACTACGGGAAATTGAAATTTTTAAACTTTACAGAGTGTTGTGAAAGTTATAGTGGGTTTTTTTTTAATAGAATATATATATAAGATTCGGCCAAACCAGTTTTACTCGTAGTAATTAAAATAAAGTTTAGCTCAGTGGGAAAAAAAAAGAAAGAAAAAAAACAAAGGTAATATTTTTTGTATGAAAATAGTCTCTCTTTAGTTTTGATAACGTGGTAAATTGTTTTAAAGGTTCAGACAACGTGGAAGGGAGCAACTGAAGTCCGGGAATCCCTTACCCCTTGTATTATTGAACATAGTATAAATTTTCCGTGGTGGCACCCTATAACTAATCCCACTCTGATTGCGTTCATGCCGTATTATTTGGTGGAATTATATTGTGAATCGACACTACTTGGCATATTAAACTCGGACGTACTTATTCCCTGGCCAGATCAAAACTCCCTGCTAGACGTTTACACCCAGTCGTGACCCAATCCGGACGCCTAAAGTTCTTTCATATTGAGTGCTGTTAATAGTAGCGGATTTATGAAGCTTCTGGTGTGGTTCTATTTTATTGGTGGAACCTATTTAGATAAAATCATAATCGTCAGCAGTTACATAAAAAATAATGGTTTTACCAGGCCAACGGTACACCCTGTACTCTTTGTTTAACCTATTTAAGAGAAAAATATATTTTTTATTTGCAATAATACGTACAGTAATACTAGCTTAAGAGATTTTTTTTAAGTAATGCAGCTCTTCACTACGAATGCAGAGGCCTATGCAGCGTGGGATGTTTAAGAGTAAGTTTTGATAATTTCTTTATATTATTATTAACCTCTTAAGTTCGTATACTATACCTAACTTATCGCTCTTATTATTTTGCTCTATTGCATATTCTTTTTCTTGCAAACTTATTACATAAGAACAACGTTTTTTTTATATTTCTAATCTTGTTTTTTTTTAAATATAATTAATGAAATTTAAATTAATCGGAATAATTTAATAAAATGAGCTAAATTTACAGTATAAATAAGAGAGTCAAACAACAATTTAAATAGGGGTTCCCTTTAATGCTTATTGGAAAAAGTGGAACCAAGGTTGGTGTGGGCAAAGGGGATTGAAACACCAAACAATCCCATCTGGTAAATCGATATACTCCCAAATAACGTAGATTCTGTCTCTTAAAATAGTAAGTTTTGGTCTGTCCGTATCAGTCTTCTATATTGTTCTTCGCACGTTAAAACATTTTGTTTATGGATAAGATTTTTCTAAATGGTATTAGTGGCAATCTGATTGGAACGAAAGCGAAAAAGAACCTACCCTCCATCCGGCGAGCCCTAGCTCAGGCAAACGTGCGACCACTAGATTCATTTAACTCCACCCTGAAAAAAAAAAAAAGGAAAATCCCATTACAGAATTGGCGCCCAACGTGGGGCCCGACATAGTACTGAGTCCCCGGCTTGTATAAGAGTTGGGTAGATTGGAAAAAAAAAAAAGTTCTTACCTTACATCTTCTATGTTTTGCTCTTATTGTTTTTGTTTAAGACCTGGTAGACACTATGGTAATAGTTACTGGAATTATTAGATTAATAGCGAAATATGCTCATTGACTAATCCGTGCTAATAGCTATAAGGTTAAGCCAGTCTCAAATACACCTCAAAATTTTAGTTTTTTCTCAATAGTGACTTGGGGACTGTTACGTTTCTGCTCTTACGCTACATTTGTTTGTAGGTGATTACAATTTTTTTTTTGGAATAATAAATTAGTTGTCCAGCTGACACTGTATCTTAAAGAGTAGTAAACAAGCTTTTTCCATTTAAGAATACCCATACTCATATATCGCTTTACCAGAAATTAATAGCATATTGTTGTTTGACCTCTTAAATACTTCATGATTAAAAATAAAACAAAAACAAATAAAAATTAAAGAAAGTAAATTAACGTATTTCATAATAATTCAAGTACCGAGCTTAGCAATATGGTGAACAAAAATTGCTTTATTTGTAAATCTGCTTTTGACAACATTCAAGCTTTGGTTCAAACCAAGTGTAATCATGTATTTCATGAAAATTGTTTAACTTCTTGGCTTGAAAAAATGTCATCTTGTCCTATTTGTAAATCTACTATTAATAATAGTTCTTTGACGTCTATTGTACTGCCTTCTACCGGGGCCGTACCTCGAAAAACTTCTAATGTCCAGACTAGGCAACAAAAACGCCAAGAGACTAATAGTCACTTGTCATTATCTGATTCTAATCTCCGAAATTCTACGGTTGTTACACCGGAAAATACTGCTCAAGAAAGCCCAAACGTTTCACAAATGCGTGATGATCTTGGCAAATTGCAGGAATTGGTTGAACGATTTTCACAAAAATTGGAGCAGCTCAGTATAAATCGGAGCGAAAATCCTTCTTGGCCACGTGAAATTTTCCCTTCGATCAATATTCCACCAAATAACCGACCTGACCCAAGTAATCAAGTAAATGCCCCTATTCGATCTAACGTTTTTACCTCCAATGCTTTGACGAATAGTAGCAAGATATCGACTTTGATGAACAGTTGGAATATACGTTTCGATGGGAAATCTTCTGGGTTTCCGGTAGGGAAGTTTATATGCATAGTTTCGGCCCTTACGTTAGATAACTTGGGAGGCGATTTTCAAATAGTGTGTGACCACTTTCACATTTTGGTAGTGGGGCGGGCCAAAGATTGGTATTGGCATTATAGGCAATCTGTTTCGAGAGTAACCTGGGAGCCATTGTGCCGAGCGATGAGGGCTCATTTTTCCGATCCTTTATCGGACAATGACATTAAGGAAATGATACGGGATCGTAAACAGCAATTGGGAGAAAGTTTTGAGGAATATTATGCCTCCATATTGCAACTGTGTGATAGATTACAATATCCGCTGTCGGATGCTGACCTAGTAGAATTGGTACGTAGAAACTTGAGGCCTCAGTTGAGAAAGGAAATATTTTACTTACATATTCCCACCATCGGCCACTTGAGAAATTTAGTTCTTCGACGGGAAAGTCTAATGTGTGAGTTCGATAAAATTAATAAAGCACCCCAGAGGAGAGTTAATGAGCTGGAAGTTTTGAGTGACGATGAGGATTCTAGTGTTGAACAAGTTTGTGAGGTTCAAGCCAGTAAAGGTAGGGAAACTATCTGCTGGAATTGCCGAAAGTCGGGACATTGTTTTACTAACTGTTTAGCCGAGCGAACGGTATTTTGTTATGGCTGTGGAGAGGAAAATGTGTATAAGCCGAACTGTCCTGTTTGTAAAAGTTCGGGAAACGGCTTGAGGAGCGGCTACCGCTCGAAAACGTAGACAATAACAAAATTTCAATATCCACCCAAACCTCCAATTTTCTGACCAATTTTGAAAGTAACCGAAAACCGTTTTTGAAACCGCTAGTTCCATACCACCAGAAACTGGACAATTACTTGAAAGTTCGAAGGAGAATATTTTGCGAAGAGCTCAAGGTACCCCAGTCAACCGTGCGCCCCTGTCCTAAAAGAAACACCAAACGTATGAGGGCATATTGGCGTAGGGTTTCAAATAATCGAAAGTGGTGGGAAAAATCTATAAACTCCTTTGGCTCAATAGATAACGACCTAAGACCCTATGTTAAGTTGAGACTACTCGGAATGGAGTTAGTGGGTTTAGTGGACACTGGGGCTTCGATAACGTGCATGTCCGGGAAAGCCGCCAGGGAATTTTTGAATAGTAACCAGCCATACAAACCCCTGAATGAATATGTAAGAGCGGCTGGAGGAACAAAATATCGTATAATAGGATCCGTTGAAATGGAACTCGAGTTTAGGAGTATAAGAAAGGAAGTGAACATATATATAATTCCCGATTTGGAGAATGACCTATACCTTGGTATTGATTTCGTCAAAAGTTTTGGCCTATTAAATGAGGATGTTTTTGCCGTTTACTCCTTTTCTCCTCGAACTGCCAATGACACTAATACCCATGTATTTAGTCCAACCGATCTGAAAAGACTGAATACTGTCATTTCGATATTTCCATCATTCGAAAGTAGTGGTCTGGGTAAAACAAAGTTACTTGAACACGGGATTGAAATTGAAAAGGAGGCGAGGCCAATAAAACAACGGTATTTTTCAGTTTCTCCTGCCGTTGAAAAGATGATCCATGAGGAGGTCGATCGCATGTTGGATCTAGGCGTAATAGAGATTGCACCCCCAAACTGTTCATGGAGTAGCCCAGTGACGTTAGTAAGGAAAGAGGGTAAAGCCAGATTATGTTTGGACTCTAGAAGATTAAACGCGGTAACGGTAAAGGATGCATATCCTCAGCCGAAAATTGACAACATATTATCCCGTTTGCCGAAGGCTGAATATATATCTTCGTTAGACTTAAAACACGCGTTTTGGCAAATTCCCTTGGCCCTGGAATCGCGCAATATGACAGCCTTTACCATCCCGAATAGACCCTTATACCGTTTTAGGGTAATGCCGTTTGGTTTAACCAATGCTCCTCAGACCTTATGCCGTCTTATGGACGTCGTAATTCCCGCGGAACTAAGGAACCGAGTTTTTGTATATTTGGACGACCTGCTCGTTATCTCACAAACTTTTGATGAGCACTTAAGTCTGCTGAGTGAACTTGCACATCATTTAAGAAAAGCTGGATTGACGTTGAATATTTCGAAATGCAAGTGGGGCCTTAAGGAAGTAAAATACCTTGGCTACGTCATTGGTAACGGGGTAATCAAAACTGACCCAACAAAAATTTCCGCGATAACAGAACTAAAAGCTCCGAAGTCCGTCCGCGAAGTAAGAAGATTCCTTGGTCTCGCAAGCTGGTACAGACGATTTATTGATAATTTTTCATCGTTAACCGCCCCTATATCTGACCTGACAAAAAAGACTAAAAATTTTATTTGGACCAGCGAGGCCCAGGAAGCCTTCGAAAATATTAAAGTATGTCTAACGACTGCACCAGTTTTAATAACTCCAAATTTCGACCGACCATTCGTTATCCAATGCGATGCTTCCACGCAGGGGATTGGTGGCGTATTGGCCCAGGAAAACGAAGAAGGTATCGAACAACCCATTGCTTTCTACTCTTACAAGCTCAATCGATCCCAGAAAAATTATTCTATAACTGAATTAGAATGCCTCGCGGCTATGAAATCGGTTGCAAAATTTCGTGAGTACGTTGAAGGCCATACCTTCAAAATTGTGACGGACCATGCCAGTCTTCGATGGCTGATGCGACAGACAGACTTAAACGGACGACTCGCACGCTGGTCCTTAAAACTTCAAAGTTTTGATTTCTCCATCGAACATCGGAAAGGTTCCCTCAATACCGTCCCCGATGCATTATCCAGACTTTCTTTAGATGCCATCGATCTGAATGAAATGGAACCCGACATAGACCTGAGTTCCGAATGTTTCGAGGGTAACGAATATAAGAAACTTCGAGACAACATTAAGGCTAATACTTCCTTATTCCCGGATTTGACTGTAATCGACAAATTTGTATACAAACGACTGGAATTCGCGGACGGGGATCCAGTTAGTGAGTCCACGGCCTGGAAGCTTTGGGTCCCTCGGGAATTGACTGACGAGACAATACGTAGAGCTCACTGTCCACCAACATCGGCGCATGGAGGAATAGGAAAGACGCTTGAAAGACTAAGACGTAATTTTTATTGGCCGAAAATGTCACTGCAGGTTCGAAACTTTATATCGGAATGTGAGGTCTGTAAGCAGTCAAAGGCACCGAACGTAGTCTTAAGACCTTTAATGGGCAATAAGGTCCATTCTGAGCGCCCTTTTCAGAGGATTTATATGGATTTTATTGGGCCTTACCCCAGATCCAAGGAAGGTAATATAGGCATTTTTGTAGTCATCGATCACTTGACAAAATTCCCAATAATCAGAGGTGTTAAAAAGTTCACTGCTGGAGAAATTATCAATTTCTTGGAGACCCAGATTTTTCATGTTTTTGGAGTGCCGGAAGTTGTCGTAAGTGACAACGGCTCCCAATTTAAGAGTATTGCCTTTGCAAATCTGTTGGCCAAATACGGCATCAGGCACATGTTTACCGCCATATATAGTCCCCAATCGAACTCCTCTGAAAGACTCAACCGATCTATAATCGCGGCCATTCGTTCCTACCTGAAGAATGACCAAAGAGAATGGGATGTAAATTTAGGCTATATTAATGTTGCCTTACGGAGTATGAATCATACATCTATTGGGGTTTCCCCCTTCTTCGCCCTCTTTGGTATCCAGATGATTACTCATGCAGACTCCTATCAGTTACTGAGGACTTTAAATAACTTGGAAGATGGTGAAAACCTTAATCACTCTGACAAATTGTCGTTAGTTCGATCTAAAGTGAAGGATAATTTGGACGAAGCCTACAACAAGTATCGGAAATCCTATAATCTCAGATCTCGTCCCATTGAATATAAAGTAGGAGATGAATTGTACAGGCGTAATTTTGTTTTGAGCAAGAAATCTTCTAATTTTAATTCTAAACTAGCTCCGAAATATATAAAATGTAGGGTGACTGAAAAGGTTGGCAACTGTTATTATAAGGTGGCGGATCTTAGAGGCAACATTGTTGGAAACTACCACGCCAAGGATTTAAGGCCGTAGTGATATGAACTGAGAGGAAGCCTTCCGTTTTCAGTTAATATTTTAATTATGATATAATATATTTAAAATATTATCTGCATTGTGACGGCCAGTCATCTAAATCTTCAAAGTGACCTTTCTTCCACCGTTTCGTACCCTCGGTACAGTATTCACCCAGCACTGACATCCATCAATTGTTACCCATCAATGATTGAAACTCTCATTTAAAAATTTTTGTCAAAGTCAAAGTCATTACCTATTATTCCTTTATTGTTGTTTTTATTAACCTGTATTTCTTTAATACGAGGAATTTGTTCCCGTTATTCTTTTTTATAAAACAATATTTTTACTAAGTAACCATTCATTAATGTATCGTAGTCCGGCTTGAAGAAATCAACTACGGGAAATTGAAATTTTTAAACTTTACAGAGTGTTGTGAAAGTTATAGTGGGTTTTTTTTTAATAGAATATATATATAAGATTCGGCCAAACCAGTTTTACTCGTAGTAATTAAAATAAAGTTTAGCTCAGTGGGAAAAAAAAAGAAAGAAAAAAAACAAAGGTAATATTTTTTGTATGAAAATAGTCTCTCTTTAGTTTTGATAACGTGGTAAATTGTTTTAAAGGTTCAGACAACGTGGAAGGGAGCAACTGAAGTCCGGGAATCCCTTACCCCTTGTATTATTGAACATAGTATAAATTTTCCGTGGTGGCACCCTATAACTAATCCCACTCTGATTGCGTTCATGCCGTATTATTTGGTGGAATTATATTGTGAATCGACACTACTTGGCATATTAAACTCGGACGTACTTATTCCCTGGCCAGATCAAAACTCCCTGCTAGACGTTTACACCCAGTCGTGACCCAATCCGGACGCCTAAAGTTCTTTCATATTGAGTGCTGTTAATAGTAGCGGATTTATGAAGCTTCTGGTGTGGTTCTATTTTATTGGTGGAACCTATTTAGATAAAATCATAATCGTCAGCAGTTACATAAAAAATAATGGTTTTACCAGGCCAACGGTACACCCTGTACTCTTTGTTTAACCTATTTAAGAGAAAAATATATTTTTTATTTGCAATAATACGTACAGTAATACTAGCTTAAGAGATTTTTTTTAAGTAATGCAGCTCTTCACTACGAATGCAGAGGCCTATGCAGCGTGGGATGTTTAAGAGTAAGTTTTGATAATTTCTTTATATTATTATTAACCTCTTAAGTTCGTATACTATACCTAACTTATCGCTCTTATTATTTTGCTCTATTGCATATTCTTTTTCTTGCAAACTTATTACATAAGAACAACGTTTTTTTTATATTTCTAATCTTGTTTTTTTTTAAATATAATTAATGAAATTTAAATTAATCGGAATAATTTAATAAAATGAGCTAAATTTACAGTATAAATAAGAGAGTCAAACAACAATTTAAATAGGGGTTCCCTTTAATGCTTATTGGAAAAAGTGGAACCAAGGTTGGTGTGGGCAAAGGGGATTGAAACACCAAACAATCCCATCTGGTAAATCGATATACTCCCAAATAACGTAGATTCTGTCTCTTAAAATAGTAAGTTTTGGTCTGTCCGTATCAGTCTTCTATATTGTTCTTCGCACGTTAAAACATTTTGTTTATGGATAAGATTTTTCTAAATGGTATTAGTGGCAATCTGATTGGAACGAAAGCGAAAAAGAACCTACCCTCCATCCGGCGAGCCCTAGCTCAGGCAAACGTGCGACCACTAGATTCATTTAACTCCACCCTGAAAAAAAAAAAAAGGAAAATCCCATTACACGTTACAAGGTAATTAGGTCGTCACGACGAAAAACTACCTCTTAAAATTGACGTTACTAATCGTATTTGTAGATATATATGCAAAAATAGGATTGTAAATGTTTTTGTTTTAAAATCCTTAAACTATTCCTTATTTTGCTCAGTGAGTAACTAGGTAACTAGTTACTGGATTTATTCTTGTAATTATAAGCACATTTCTACGCAAGGGGGTGTGAATTATAGGACAACTGAAACAAATATAACCAGTTATTTGGACAAAAGGTAGTCATCTTCAATATTACTTGCTAACTTACCAGGTAAGCAAAGGTTTTGCTGGGTAGTACAGTAATTTTCCCAAAGTTCGAGTACAGTCACTTCTATTATACAAAAAAATTTTACACATGTGTTAATATATCTTGATGGCATAATTAATTCGCAATAAATGTAGCTAAATTTGATTTCCGGGGGTTAGATTTATGTATATGGACCCGTAGGAAATTTTGGACCGATCCATTGTAGGATATTATGTAAAATTTTGTTAAGGTTGAATAATACTCGAGACAGTTGATGTATGAAATTACTATGTTGGGAAGACGTTTCGATAGAGGCTATACTTAATACTAGAAGTGCCTCTGCGTCAATTGGTGTAATTAAAGGTGGGGCTTAGACTATAATTCTTTAGGCGTTAAAAACATCTGCACAAACGCATTGTACTCCTACCACGTATGTGGGGTGGATATAATAATTTGAATTTTAATTACTTACGGAACATTACTCAAACATACGACTACCAATTTTTAAAGTTTTATTTAAAAAAAAGAGTATTTTTAATAAATGCAATACTTAATATTCAATCAAGTTTTTTGTCCTTTATGTAAAATTATAAAAATTGGTGATTGACTCTTGCATTTTATGGTGTTTTCCATTCTAAAAAAAAATGTTACAATAAGTATGTGTAACATTTTTATCAGTTAACACAAAAAAAAGTTGTCCATTTTTTTTGTTTTAATGGAACAGAAAAGGTCTTGATTTTAATAAAAACTGCACTCTGTGTTAAAAACTCGCCTGCATAAAAAAGTATTTACATACATAACACAGCTGTAAAAAGTGGTACTTTGTTACACTGCAATATAATTGGGGGTAAGATATGTTACACTCTTGCCAGTTATTTGTGCAACATGTTCAGAAAGGAAAACGAAAACTGTTTTCACTCTTGCATTTGTTTTTAGAAACCCGCTGGAATGGTAGCATTAATGTTACATTTTTGCCAGAATGGAAAACACCATTAGATAACGATATCTGCATATGTATGTGCACATGAACCATTTAAATGTATTAATGAATATAGATGTGATTTTTTTGTTTAAAGGGTGTGGTGAATCGTTTAACATTTAGCGCAGCTAATCAAATAAAAACCAACAAAAATAAATAAAAAAATAATATCAACATTCTCAAGTGCTTTGGTTTGCTTTTAGTTAAATTTTTATGTCATTAAATAACATCTAAAAAAGTCTTGCAAGCAACACGTTTGCTGAACTGTCAACGAAATATTGTAAAATAAATAAATGCTTACACATCCATACATATTTGTATGTATGTATGGAGTTATATTCATTTAAGACGATTCTATTATTCTTTATTAAATTTTCCAAGTTAATTTTAAAATATTTTTAATTACAATAAATGCCAACTGTGTTTTATTAAACTGTTTTTTGCCATTATGGCAACCGCCAGCGGCATCTCTTATCGATGCATAAATAAAACGCTCTGATTTGTCTTTGTTGGTTTGTTTATGGTTTTCTTATGGCGTATAAAGTGGTTTCTTCTTAATTAAATTAAATATTCACTGTTCTCTTGGTGTCGCACAAATTCACATCTTAGGAATCTATTGCTGCTAATTGTGTATACATTTTGCTAAAGTTCCATCTGAGCCACGAAATTATATAAACGTGTGTAAGGGGCAGTCAGATAGGGAAAAGAATTACATAGTTTTAAATTCGTGCTTTAAATACGTAAGAAAACTTTTATTTGATTGATTATTTTAATTGCAACAAAAAATGTCACTTCTGGAGCGCTAAACATCCACAAACCACTCACAAAGGGATATTACATCCACTTAAAATCACCGTAAAGTGGCGCGCTATTTACCCGGAATATGGGATCGGAACAAAGAACAATGCGTAATAGTATATTGACGCTACCACATTTCAGGATTTTTATTGGAGCTATAGGCTGCTCACCATTATCTTCAATTTGGCTTTTGTTGGCATAAGGTCTTAAATATATGCAATAAATTGTGGAGATAAGGCAATATTAGCCACAGTTTTAAGCCATAAAGCTTATTTCAGACGAAAATTTTTACATCTCCTAGAGTTTCCAAAGTATCTATGTCAAGGTTTGTGGCAACGTAGGCCGTATTTACTGCCATATATACTGATAGAAGCATTATTTCTGCCGACGCTTTCTGTTGCCGGCTTTAAACAGAAAACTTTACTAACTGGCGTAAACAAATATCAGTTTGTGACAGCAACTCTATATAAAGTGCTAATTTTTGTTTTTGAAGTCTTTAATGGAGCCTGAACGAACGTGCATTTTTTAAAATCAAACCTCACCCGAAGTCCGAAATAATTCTATAGTTTAGCCGAAACCGAACGCAAACCGAACACAACCCGGACGCATACTGTTTTTTTTAGACAAAAAAGGCTAACACATTCGAATAATTTATTTATTCATTAAATACAAACAAAAAAAAAACAATTTTATAAGACCAACAAAATTTTTCACAAAAGTGTTCATAATGATTTGAAATGTTTAAAAATACAGGTATTTAGTGCTACGTTAATACAGAAAATGTTATTGTTTTTTTAAATTAAAATAAACAAACTCATAAATGTGACTACTAGTGTATTAACTTTTATATGCTCAGAAAGTATTCTTTTTACATATTTTTCTTATATTTTTTTGAGTAAAAAGAAAACTTATTTATATTGATTTTCGGTTTGGGCTCTACAAATAACAGCAAATACCCTCATAGTCTCATATAAGATTTTTTTTAAATTTAATTAAAGAAAAGCATTTTCCTGCTTTAGCAAAGCATAAATATGTACCCTGCGGGGAAGTGGACTGGTCCAAAACTACTGACGTGAACGGTCCCTTAGAATAGGGACTGGTTCTAGTTCCTGCACTTCATATGAAGAAAACCTGTCACTTTTACATTGCGTTGTCATTGGAGGGGGCAATTGGTTCAAAACTAACACCATAGAACGGGTTACAGACCAATCCTACAAAGGCAAATTTTGCATTAATTGTTTAAGATCCTGTTCAATCTACTTTGTTTGTATTTACACTTGTGTGTGTGTATATGTAAACAAATGTACGTTTATGTGTAGGGACCAGTATTTCTATTTTTTCCCCTAAACTCTTTAACACTTTTTAACCAGTTACTTGATGTGTGCCTTTTTAAAAAGTCACGACCAACAACTTTTGTGCAATTCATGTTTTGTATCTGTAATAGGATAGGTACGCCGACCAATTGACACCCATTTCCAGCAGGGTAGTTTTAAATATTTTAAATCATAATTAAAACTTTTGTATTTTTATGAAAAAAGTCAACTAATACTTTCAAATTAAACAAAGCTGGTAAGAAATATATTTTCAATTATTTTTATCTAATTTAACTGTTTAATTTTAATTAAATTTTTATCGAAGAACACTAATATTAGGTCTAAATATTAAATGACATCTTACCCGGAAAGCTAAAACTAATTTTAAAGCCGAATATTAAAATCTTAATATTAAATCTTAAAATCGATTCTTAAAGATTACTTTTAGTTACCGAATTTTTTGATTTAACCGATTAATCCAAGTTGCACTTTTAATTTTTATTGGTGAAAGCTTAAAGCCGACATTTTAATTAATGTCAGTATAATCCATCGTCAGTCAAAGAAAATGATAAATAGAAATGTAAATCTGTAATATTTAATTGTTGAGTAATTATTCGAAATCTTACCTGGAGTGACACCCAAACTTTTCCACAACCTACGGTTCAAGGGACCATTATTGCAAATAAGTACTAGAACAGCAAACTTTATTTTATAAAGTGCTAAAATTAACTCAAATAAAATTTTCTTTTTAAGGTTGTTTTCAAAATAAATTGGCTTTTCTTACGACATCCTTAGACCTCGAGCCATTACTACCTGAACGTAATTGGCTCATTTTTTTACAGTGTCTCCGACTGCATCGTTTTTAAAAGTTTTAACTACCTTTATTTCGTCAAAAGCAAGTACGCCTCATAAGGTCAATGGCAGTTGTCAAAATGCCGTCACGGATAATAATTTTACGAGCCCATCGCTGTAGCCTCTTAACGTGAGGTAATTTAAATTTTTTTAGCATATAAGTGCTTATAGGCTCTTGCTCCAGCTGTGTGCAAGCATGTCGCACTGAAAATGTCTTTTAATTTCCGTTTTATTTCTTCAGGAGACACAAGATTTCTTATTTGACCCTATGTGAATATAACACGAATTGCAGCAACAGCGGTTGTTTAACTTAAATTTTTATTATTAGTTTTGTTATGCATTTGTTTGTACTATAATGTAAACCTTGGTTTGGTTCAATAAGAAGCTCCATAAAGATGCTTGGCGTGTCCAAAAAATAGCAGCCATTGGTATATCTTGCAATGTTTGCTTAGATTGCAAAAACTTATTTTCACTAGAAGGCATCAGGTTAAAAGAAATCTTTTTTATATACAAAAACTAGCTTACGTTGGCAATGGCGTGGAGACATGCATTTTATATGCTGGCTGAATGAAAGTTTTATCACTGAGCATTAGGTAAACTCTGCACCCCGCTGTTACAATATCAGTAGATGCCCGGTGATCCATACAAATGCAAAACTTTATCTGACATATTTCACTGTTTTCTTTTTGGATTGTCTTTTAAAACAAAAAATAAACTTCCATTACCACTGTCTTCTTTTTTGTTCCGCATGTTTGGTTTTATGGAAACATTTTACAAGTTTTCAACTATGTGGTCTTAAAATCTTGAAATTTTGTGTAGCTTTTTTTTAGTTAAGCATTTTATTTCATCATTTTTTATCTGAAAATAACAAAAATTTAAAAATTTTTTATGAAAACTTTTTTTAGCTTTTCTTAGAGAACTAAAAATGCTGTTTGTAAATAAGAAAAAAAAAACATAAACATAACAAATTTTGACATTTAAGCACCGAAATACAATTAACCAGCTGATTTACTGAGGCTACCTGATATAAATACGCAGACATAGTCTCAGACTAAACTTTTTGTGCGTTACACACATCGTGTTATACCATCAGCGATGCCAAATTAGTGCTTTTAGCACAATTTTTGGTGCTTTTTAATGATTCAAAACGCTAAATTTTTAGTTTTGGTACCAAACTGAGAAAGAGCACTAAGCTGGTGCTTTCTTGAATTTTTGATTGTGCCTTTAGTGCCTTTTACAAATTTTAAAACTTATCACCAATATTTGTATGCAGCGACTATTTTTGCAAGTCTCACGAATTGTTTTTTTCGCCTAGAACCTACGGTAATAAAACAAGTGGGTCTTAGACTATTCCTTTAGGGAGATATAAACATCTGCACAAATGACAAATGTTCCTTCCACGTTTGTAGTGTGTATATAATAAGTTAAGTGTTTTTTTATGCTTTTCTGAAAATTTTACTCTCACACTCGTTATTGAAAAAAAGGTAAAAATATTTCGCACTCTAATTTAATCCATTTAGAGCTTACATACATATATGTGGTTCCAACAAAAGCAGTGATTTTTTCACTTTCCGCTTTAAACAAATAATACAGTCTTTGAAAATTCTTCAAGAAAATATTTAACAAGCAAACTTATTGCCCAAAACTCTGGCCAAGCGAATTTTAAAAAAAGGCCAAATAATTATCCAAAATAAATTGGAAAAAAATAAACACAAAGTTTTTAATTAAAATTTGTCTATAATTTATTCTTTTAAAACTCTGACAACTCTATGCCGTTGCACAGTTTCTAATTAGACTAAATCTATAATTTTTATGGCATTGACTAATCTCTGTTAATGTTTTTCAACTAGAACATCGACAATAAGACCAATTTGAATGCTGCTCGTACTTTGTGCTGTTGGTTTTCAGCAAAATAATTTCTTTGAGTTACTTTTAACAGTTTCTTGCTTCGAATACATTTGTTCAGAAGAATTTATTTGTCAAGAAAAGTAAATTGTTAAAGAAAATGCGGTTTTGTGTTTCGCAGAAGGTTGATTAGATTTCTGTGGTTTTTAAAAATGTGTACAAATTGAATATTTAATACATTGTGACTTAGTCGGTTTATTTTA
Source organism: Melanophora roralis (assembly GCA_963583895.1). NCBI lineage: Eukaryota > Metazoa > Arthropoda > Insecta > Diptera > Rhinophoridae > Melanophora > Melanophora roralis. Next base: position 68,843,367 of record OY757187.1, read on the forward strand.
TAAAAGGATTACGAGGAATTAATAGAGTTCCATTAATTGGCCATACTGTGGTTGAAAATACTTTCTTTATGTTAATTTTATATGTATAAAATTAGTTTTAATTTCCTGTTGAATTTTTTGTAGTATTTTTACCAACTTAATAACACAAATGTTTTAAAAGCTTCCCCTAAAAACGTTGTTTTAACAATTTCATGAAATTATTATTATTGTGGTTATTAATGCTTTTGATTTCTGTTCTCGTATCAAAATCTTAAACGTATATGTAAGTAGATGAGATGCAAAACTAATTCGTTACAACAGTTGAAAAAAATTAAGATAACACTGGGGGCAAATTACGGCATTCGATTCGAATCGAAATTCTACTCGATCGATCGAGTTATCAATGCTTTTAATATAGGAATTCTAATAAGAATTTTAAAATTTCGATTCGAATCGAATGCCGTAATTTGCCCCCTGGACTCTAAAACTCTTCTCGGCGCTTTTTCAGATTAAATTTACTAATTGTAATTATTTATGTTCTTTCCTAAGTTTTTTTGTTATTAAAAATTGCAGTTCAAAGCAAAACTGGTTCGTTTTATCATAAGACATTCTAAAAACTATCCCGTTGCATATTTCTTAGCTAAATTTGCTAGTTTGGTGTTTCGAACTGGTTTCGTTGTAAAAAATTTGACTTTATAACAATTGCTAGGACCTAAAGGTTGAATTATACGCGACATAACCGTAACGCCATAACCGTACCTATTGAAAATCCAAATGAAATCTAATTGATTCAAATTGGAGTCCAATCGGAAAACAATTGCATTTTAAATTATTATGGCTATGGCATTACGGTTATGTCACGTATAATTTAAGCTTAAGTTGCTGAAATATCTATTGAAATTAACTTACATTAATTGCAATTCAAAATAACATACTGTAAGTTAAGTCGATATTAAATCAAAAGTTTTTTAAACCAATAGATATGCTGCATTCGAACTGGCTTGTTAACTTGATTTAATCGAGTAAAAGGGAATACCAAAATTTGTGTAGCCGATTTACAGAACAAAGAAAATACACACACTCTATGCAAAAATGTAGCTTTGTAAACAGAGCCAAACACGTTTTTTAACACTTGTTTTACAGAGACTTTAAAAAATAATTATTTTCAAGACCTTAAAGAAAAAAATCACGTCCAAGGAAACATCGGAAAGTTAAGTAAAGTACGTCATCTTGAGGGTATTATACTAGATTTTTTGAAAGTCAAGTTCCCTTTATCACCTAGTAGCGGAGTACGGATTTCCCTTAACAAAGTAAGGAATTTCTTAAGCCCGATATGATTAATCTAGTACTACGAATTTTTTACTTTTAGCCACATATCAGACAAAAAAGGAATTGATCTAACCTCAAACCAGTACTTGATATAAACTTAAAAAATTGATTTAAGCGTAAACGGGATTAATTAAAAAATTAAAACTATTTTTTTTGATTAACAGAGCTTTATTGTAGAGGAAAAGTTGTTTTCTTTTATTTCTATTTTATACAGATTTAATATTTATAATTTAAAAAGTTTTTTTCTGTGCTTGCCGCATCTGAGATTTGAACCTGGGACCCTCCGAAATGCATCACCAGCGCGCTGCCATCTGTGTTACTGAGACACTTTGTTTCTAAAATTTAAAATATTTTCAAATATAACAAGTTTTTTCTTCCTAATATTTTGAGCTAATCCGAAAAGACTTACTTTAGGAAAACCTAAGTGCCGATCGTACTTAAATATTTCAAGTACGATTTTGGATAAATTCAGGGATAAAATTCTTGATTTTAGAATGTGTTTATTTCTTTCTGTGTAGTTTGTAGCAAAACTCGTTCGAATTAACTTGTTTCAGGAAGTTTTGATTTTCCAACTGTTGAGTATTTAATCAAGATTAAATAAAGTTTAAGATTTAGAGAGATTCAACTAGTTTTGTCTCCTGCATTTTCATCTCAGCGAATTTTGTATTAAAGTATGCACACTTGTATGTATGTATGTACGCATGTATGTATGTATGTATGTATGTATGTATGTATGTATGTATGTATGTATGTATGTATGTATGTATGTATGTATGTATGTATGTATGTATGTATGTATGTATGTATGTATGTATGTATGTATGTATGTATGTATGTATGTATGTATGTATGTATGTATGTATGTATGTATGTATGTATGTATGTATGTATGTATGTATGTATGTATGTATGTATGTATGTATGTATGTATGTATGTATGTATGTATGTATGTATGTATGTATGTATGCATGTATGTATGTATGTATGTATGTATGTATGTATGTATGTATGTATGTATGTATGTATGCATGTATGTATGTATGTATGTATGTATGTATGTGTGTATGTATGTATGTATGTATGTATGTATGTATGTATGTATGTATGTATGTATGTATGTATGTATGTATGTACATATGTATGTTTGCATGTATGTACATTTGTATACACTCAAAATATTTTGTAGGTAAAATCAAAAGAAATCACATTTTTAACAAAAATATTTTCAGTTAAAAACCAGACCGCATACATTTCATTTGATTTGTAGAAATTTTTCGGTTAATTGTATTTTAAAAACTACAAAGTTTTGTAACATTAAAAGAATTTTCTTTTGTTTTAAGGCACAAAAAATAAACTACACGCCCGTTAAAGTTAACGTTTTATTGTTTGTTTTGACTGAAGCTTTTTTACTGCTAAATGTATAAAAACTACTGTTTTATCATTTCATTCAAAACTCGAAAAAACTACCTACCAAATAAGTAAAAATAACTGTTTTTCCATATCCCTTTAACACGCAAAAATTTACCTACCAAAACATTAGTTTTTACTGTTTTTTCATTTATAATAACTGCCTGTAATCTTCCCACCAAAAAATTAAATAAACTTTTGCTTTTGGTTGTTTTTATAGTTTTATTTGATTTTTTCTGTTACTAAGAACGCAACTAAAACACCAAATATTAACAATTAAATAACTAAATGTAACAAATATAAATTATAATGGTTTTAAAATAAAAAAATTGGTTTAAATAGGAATATCATATGTTAAAGTTAGCTAAATTTAAAACTATTATGGATTATTTAAAAATTACAAATTATTCAATCTTTAACATACATAAGTAGGTCTATTTCTTAAAATAACACTAAGAAAACTTAAAAAAGTAATTAAAGAATTGTACCAAAATAATTTAACTGTTGTTATGAGCGTTCACAAAATGCAGATATACTTTTTAAGTTGCTGCCTTAAGGTCAATTTAAGGTTAGCACAACGCTAACCTAGATGCAAAAGTATCAGCGTTGTAAATTATTTTGGTCAACAACTACATGCTATAGCACTTATTGAAAACCAATTCTTTTTAACAAGAATAAATGGCAGTTGTCCACTGTATAAGTCTAATTAAATGTCTTCTTCCAAAAACTTTTTTGTATGCATTTCAGACTTGGCTATTGTTGGACGTTTAATATCTTTGAAGTATCTATCTGACTTCAAAACTCCATGAGTTACATAAACTAAGAAAGCATCTTTTAAATCGAAGATATTAAAAATGTTAAAATTTTTTAAGACAATTTCTTCTAAGAAAGCATATTTACTTTGATGTAAATGAGACCAATTTTCTTTGGCTTCGCCCCCAAGAGTTTTAAGTCAAACGTCCTTTAAATTTAGATTTATATAAATTGTTGAAATTCCATTTAGTTTTGTCCAGTTCATAAAAAAAATTTTAGTTTTGTTTGATAAAAGAGTTTCAAAATCTATAGAAATCTGAAAGAAAAAAATACTTATTGAACAAAAAGCATTTCAAGTTTATTTTGCAAATTTGGCTCCAAAGCACTGTTTGTATGCTGTTTCCATCGGAGGCACGTTTGATTCTTATCTTAAAAGTTATATTTAAGGTAGGACTTTAGCTGTGATGCATCTTGCTCTAAAATAAAAATTGAATATTAAGCTTAATTTTAAAACGTACTGTAAGTTTTAAAATACAAATATACCATTGCTAAGAAAAGAAATAGTATTGTCCATATAATATGCAGACTTCGTGTTAGGTTTTGCATTGGTTTTCATAACGCTTTGGTATCTATAGAACAGTTTTCCTTTGGCTCTTTGGTGTTTTTGTTTCTCAAAGCACGCTTCATTCGGAAAAAAGCTGGTGGATTTAAAAGGCGAGATTTTGAAGTTTCGTCTAAGCCTATTTGATTTAAAACGTAAGAATCAATGATGGCTTTAGTAAGATTTCTTGGCTCAGTGTTTCCAAAGTGACCATTCTTATCATAAAATGATTTAAGCCCATAATAAATAGGATTGTTTTTAATCACATGATTTAAATTCTTCAAAATACAATTAAAACTTTGTTAGAAATTTTATTCTGATTGAACGACAGTAAGCTTAAGTAGTTTGCAGAAAACAGTTCATTATTGGAATAAAAACTGGCATTGTTTGAAGTCCTCCAAACAGCAAAGTGTTCATGAAATTGAACTTCCCTTTCACGTTCACGTATATGATAAAAGGTTCCAATTTTAAACAGTTTTTCCAATAATTTTGGGCTACTTAATATAAAATCAACTATGCTGTTGGGTATGATATGGTCTGGCTTGACCGACTGTAACATTCTTGTTTGTTTAGCATTTCGGTTTTTTAAAATGATAAAAAAAGGATTTGTCAGCTATGTTTATTAAGCTAATCGATTTGGTTAGCACATACATATGTATACATATGCACACTAATCAAGGCAAATTCGCCTTGACACTAATCAACCAAAACCTTAAGAACTACTTACCTGTTTTGGAGCAAACGCGTTACCGCTATATCCTTTTGTGACACTTGAAAAAATAGCACACAAATATGTACATATGTAATAAACACCGCACAACTTAGAAATATATTTTGCTTTCAATATACTTAAATACCTCCATCCAACCGTAAATTTGATTGTGGACCAGTTTCTATGTTTTCAAAAACTTCCAGTTAGATTATGTTTAAACAAAAAAATTATATGATTATTTTCGTTTATCTTAAATGTTTTGAGAAAAAAATTTAGTACTTGCCAATTTTTACAAATGTATGTGAACTTTTCATAAATATTAAAGCAATTAATAAATTTTTGTTTATTTTTTTGACAGTTAAAACTTTTTACATAATATATGTATATGTAAGTTAAAAAACAACGTATATACTTTTAAAATATGTAAAACCGAAAAGCAAAATTTGGCAGTGGGTTATTTCAGTTTTACCAAAAATAATAACTGAAAATTTTAACTTTACAGAAAATCCGTTTTTGGTTGTAGTTTATTTTTTAAATAACAAGCATAAAAATTTAAAATATAAATTTCTTGGTAAAATAAATAAATTTTCATTGATTTTTAACTTTACGGAAAACTTTTTAAATAAACTACAATCAGTAAATGTAAAACTTTTTTGAGTGTACAAGTATGTATGTATTTAAGATAACAACATCATTGATAAACTTACAAAACAAATTATTTTTTTAACTCTTTCGCCTTGATTTCATTCATACATAAGCTTATATCTTTACCAAATAATTTAATTCAATTTCAAATCCACCCCAAAAATCTAAAAATTAAAAAAAAGGAAGTAGAACACTAATATTTACAAACATCCATTCATTTACGCGTATAGCCGAAATAGCAAGGACAATACTATGGCGGTAATCAATCTTCTGCTTTTCGTTATAAAGTGACAGCTCAATAATGTAGAGTAAAATACCAAATTTTGTTTTAGGTACTCCTACTCCCCAATTGATGTTAAGATTTAAAATACAAGAATAAAACTACTTTCACATTTGCTAAAAATACAATAAAGATGAACATAAAAAATTAATAATTTTATATTTTCTGAGTTGTATTTACCAATTACCCAGCAATTTTTTTTGAATTTGAGTAATAAGGTGGCATTTCTTCATAGGTTACAAGGTAATGAGATTGTTACATGTTCATCTCCAATATTACTTGCTAACTTACCAAGTAAGAAAGGGTTCGCTGGGTACTATCACAAAAATTTGTGGTGGATTTCTGTCAATAACGGATCTGTAGTACTTCATTCTGCCTTTATAAGTTGATTCTGGAGACGAGCAGCCGTGTAAGCAAATTATATAGGGAAATAACTAAATATTTAGAATTTGTAGTAACGTACATATTGGATATGTAGTCAAAAATACAAAAGGTTAAAAAAATGGCCACTTTTAAAATTTTATTTTATTGTTTGGCCATCAATTGAGAATACTTTCCCATAAAGCTAAGTTTACAATGTGAACTTTGCCGGAGATGCAAATACTTTTTAACTTAAAATAAAAAAATTTAAAACAAACATGTTTCTAAGAAAGTCAAAAGTCAATTTTACTAACCCAATTAACAGTTTTTAACCTAACCCGAACCTGAAGCTCGATCAATTTCTATAGTTCAGCCGAACCCTAAAGTGAACCGAACGCATACTGTTTTACTTAAATAAAAAAGGTTTACGCATTCGAATAATTGATTTATTTATTTAGTACAAACAAAACATTACAACTTTATAAAACCAACATAAATAAGTAAATTTTACTTAAAAAATAAAAAAAAGTTTTCTTAATTTAATTATTGTAAAAAAACTTTTGTTTTTTCATTAACGAACCAAAATATACCTGTGTTTTTAAATACTACAAATTATATTAGACACTTTTGTATTTTTTGTGCAAAAAATCGATTTTCAGGAAAAGTTCGGTCAGCGTTCAGTATAAATCCCGAACCCTGAACCCCATTTTTTACCCGAACGTTCGGTCGAGCCCTAATAATCCTTATATATATTATAAAATCAAGGTGTAAATTTGTTTGTTTGTTTGTTTGTTTGTCACGCAATTACGGATAAGCAGGTGGACGGAGTCTCATGATATTTAGAATATAAATATTTCGAAGCCTTGGAAAAGGGGAGGTTCAACGCCCACAGCACTTTATATCTAACTCTACATTTGCTGCACCGATTCTTTTAAGATTTTGTACACGAAAAAATTTTTTAAGGAAAAACATTAGGCGGGGCCATGCCCTCTAAAACAAAAATCATATTATAGGTACTCCTATCAGACTGATTTTCCGTAATTATTTTGCATAAAAACGGCTTCTAAAGTTAAAATTTTTAAGCTAAAAGATGGGCGGTGCTACGCTCACAAAAACTAAACTTTTTATGCTGGTGCTTTTACTGCACCGATTTTTTTAAATCTTTGCACACATATAGAAGGCCTCTAATTCTGAAATTGTAAAGGCAAAAAATTGGGAGTTGCCGCGCCAACAAAAGTCTTCATACTGGTTTTTCTATTGTTGCGATTTTTATAAAGCTCAAACATAGACCGATAATTTTTATTTTCGGTACAATAATGGGTGGCATAAGCAAAATTATGTGAAGATAGGGCAATATTTGAGCCAGTTAGAGACCAAAACGCTTAACTCGGGAGGACATTTATATGGGGGCTAAGTCGAAAAATTAACTGATCATCACCACAAACAACATCCTTTTTTCCAATGCAAAAAAAATTATCTGTTCCAAATTTCATCGAAATATCTGCAAAAATGCGGCCTCTACTTTATTTATAAGAGTACATTAACTTCCAGTTGGTCGGACGGACATGATTTAATCGCCTCAGGAAGTGACTCTGTGTCGATCGGTATAATTGAACGTGGGTCTCAGACCTTTACTTTTGTGAGGTACAAATATTTGCACAAAGGTATGTATAATAAAATTTGGGTATAAGAATATAAGAGAACTTTAAACTCCTTTTGAAAAATATTTGAAATGTAATTATGTATACTATAAATTAAGAACGATTGACATATTCAGGGTGTCCGCTGGCAAGGTATACTACTCTGTTTTGCCGCAATTTGGTAAACACTAGTCTTGACAGTTCATATTTTGCAGTCGTGAAGTAGAGACGTGGAAAATTTGTTATGAAAAAATATTCAGATAAGCAACGTGTTTTAATCATTAAAACATGGCAACATTTGATAACCCCGATTACCATGAAAAAATCATAATGCGTGACGAGGCACATTTTCTTTGGAGTGGATATGTGAATAAACAGAATAGTCGTTTCTGGGCAATGGAAACCCCTCAAATTATTCATCAGTCATCCTTGCATCCATTAAAAGTGACAGTTTGGTGTGCCATTGGGTCAGGAGGAATCATTGGACCTTACTTTTTTGAAACTGAAAACGGCGTTACGTTAACTCAATGGGGAGCGATATCGTGATATGATCGAAAAAATTTTAATGCCACACCTGCATGCTTTGGGCTTGGTTAACATGTGGTATTAACAAGACGATGCCACATCGCATACTGCCAGCATTACAATGGAATTACTGCGAGACCTCTTTCCACGACAAGTTGTTTCAAGGAATGGTGATGATGATTAGGCTGATTTAACTGCTCCGGAGTTCTTTTTGTGAGAATATCTGCAAAGCAAGGTTTGTGCATATAAACCAGATATGCTGGAGCAACTTAAACAAACTATTCGTGATGAAATTTATAAAATACCGCGTGAATTGTGTGAATTTAATTAAAAATGTGCTTAAACGGGCTCACATATGTGAGGCTAACAGAGGGGGAAATTTATTTGATTTGCATTTCATACACAATTTCCGACATTAGATGAAACATTTATTAATATAAGATCCACTCTTATTCATTTAATCAAAAATTATAAGCAAACAAAGTAGTATACCTTGCCGGCGGACACCCTGTATATGTTAGTATTACTGTAGCAACAATACTGACTGGGTAATCCGCAGGGGAAAATATTTTTAAGCCCCAAAACCAACAATTAAATAATCCCAGGGCCAAACTCTCCATGTGGCTGGTTTGCACTTGGAAACCCCTGCTTTTCACATGGCCAGTTGTATGTCGCCTATTCTAGGGTACCACGTGCAAAAAATTAACAATTATTGCACCAAACGGAAAAACTCCCAACAGATGTGTAATAGCGTTTTATTAAGTAGTTAACCCCTCGTTATTATACCCTTTACATAGTGATAAGGGTATATATCAGTTTGTCATTCCGTTTGTAATTTCTTTATTATCCATTTGCGACCCCAAGAAGTAAATATATCCCGAATCCTTAAAGATAGAGAAGTTGATATAGCCATGTCCGTCTGTCCGCCTGTTGAAATTAAGTTTCTGGAGTCAAATAAAAAAAATACAGAAAAGCTATTGGTGTCAAACTATTAGAAATATCCTGGAGACAATAGCTATTTAAAAACAGCAAAATCGGTTCACTATTGACCGAGCTATAGGTGAAAACCCACAATAACTCATTTTTTTAGGACAAAATCAGTGCATATATCTCTATATATCTCAGTAAATATAGTCACTCTTGCCACAAAACTTGGCTCGGATACTCTTAAAGTAGGGATCAGGGGAAGTGGTATTTTTCCTACAATTGCACAAATTTGGTGAAATATTTTATGCGCTATATCTCGGAAACTATAACAGCTATCGACTTTAAATTTTCAACAAAAAGTAATTGTACAATAAGACCTACTCTTCAAAGAAAAAAATTTTTGGGGTAACAGATATTGAAATCAAATGTTCCACAAAAGGTAATTCGACATTAATACTTATGCTCTTAGGAAAAAAATTTTTGGGTGGGGGCAGAAAAAGGGGTAGCTCCCATACAAACTAACAATTCTTATGAAATTTTCGATAAGCTATATCTCGGAAACTATAACAGCAATCGACATCAAATCTTCTACAAAAAGTAATTGGACAACAGGACCTAATCTTTGCTGAGAAAATTTTTTGGGTGTGGGGTGAAGAACGGGTAGCTCTCATACAAATTATCAATTTTTATGAAATTTTCGATACGCTACATCTGGAAAACTATAACAGCTATCGATTTCGAATATTCTACAAAAAGTAATAATCAAATAATTCATACATTTTGGAAAAAAAGTTAGGGAGGAGCAGGGGGACTAGAACATCCCATAAAAATTAACAACTTTTATTCACCTTTTAATATGAATAATATCGAAAATTGTTAAAACGGTCGACCTCAAACAATCCTCATCTACTTCTTTTATCCATACGAACGTTAAAATTTTCTAAAGTTTTCTATGGACTTTAAAACTCGCTGGGTATATTAAAAGACCAATGTGAAGGGTATATAAAAGCATATACAGCTCATTAAAATGATCAAAATTTCGAGTTTAATCGAATGCCGTAATTTTACTCCAGTTTTATAGGCATTTCTTCAAGTTACACAATTGCTTCCATACTTTACCTCTTAAGATCATTTCCGTGCAACGACGGGGGCAGTTTATATATAAATATGCACTAAAATATTTATGTTTCTTAATTGTGTTAATTATTTAAGTAATTTTAAACTAACCTACGCCAATTTCAAAGTAGACAGCTCACATGTATTTTTTTGTACACAAAATTCTATCAAGAGTATTAAATTATTTTCTCGGCTGACACTTGTTCCATGCTGTGCCGTTATGACGGCTTCTGTAATTTGAGGTAATCTGATGCATAATTCTCACAGAGGATACAAGAAGACTTAATTATGTAGAATAAGGGTTTTATTTTAGATAAATAAAACAGAGTCAAAACCAAGTAGGTTATGAGCACATTAGTCAGGAGACTTCTTGTTGTATATTTTAACCTTAAGTTCAACTGTTTAAACCAGCAAAGTAAAATGTTTAAAAGGACAGTCACCTTTTAAAACATGCATTGTTGGATAATAAAAAAGTTTACATTGTCCTTTTAAATTACTTTAAATATTATTTACCTTGAGAACAAACGAAGGACCGTATCTCTCTTTGATTTCGATTATTATTTTTGCCAATGTTAAAAACAAAGTACTATTGCTTAGAATTTTAATTTTTTGTTCGAAAATCATAAAATGTATAGCAATGACTACATCTTTTTCTCATCACGCATTGTGAAATAGATATATATATGACAGCACAACAGTTATATGCCGTCAATTAGCGCAGGTACATCATAAGCGGCTGTTTAAGTAAATACTTTTCGCGACAGTTATTTAAGGAGGTAGAAAGGATAGCTGACACTAAGCTATCATAAATGTTTGTAAAATATTTTTTCGTTGAACTGTTTTTAATCTGAACTATATAATAACCAATAAAACGGGTTTCCTAGGAAACTTTTTCCATAATATTTTACACTTTTAAAAGGCTATTTTGTAAATATTACAGTTAACAAACGAAGATTACGAAATTTTTTTATCTCGTCATTTAAATTTTAAATATTCTTTTCGATAAACCTAGCAAAGATGGAACTTTCCTATCTATTAAGTTAAAAGGGCCAAGTCATGAGAGTTCTTTTAGAGAACAAACTTTTAATCCAAATATATTTAATATTTGCTTACATTACTCGATATAAAACGAAATAAATTGTTTATTATGTACAGTTTTTACAGTTATTTTCCAAATCAAGGTTATTATTAAAATTCATAATACGAGTACCATATACTGGTTTTATAAGATTTTCTAAAACTTAAGAATTTCTCATGGTATGTAAATTACATACAAAGTTCTCAAATTTGTCTACATGTTTTAATTGTTTTTATTAGTTAAATTAAAAAATTACATCGGCATCCAGCTAACCGGATGGCCGGACAAACATCGTTATGTATCGTTATGATTAGTATCCTTTGAGGTACAAAGCTTAATAAAGTACCAAAACACTATTCATAATTTTTCGGGA